>VWZT01000183.1:417608-455587 GCA_013397055.1 Pachycephala philippinensis
AAAATACATGACAATCAACATACCCAGTCTGAAGACAGAACTTCGCTGCACACTGGATCACATTCCTCCAAAAGGAAGTCTGCTTTTCTCTGTCTGACAGTCACCCATGGACATAAGAATCAGACTTCAATGAGCCACACAAAAGTCTTTTCACTCTTTTTTCTGTCCTTCACACACTGAGTTCTGTGTCTGGCAGGGCACTCAGAGAGGTCTGAAGTGACTTCTGAAGTAGGATTCATAATTGGGTGAATGTTTTCTTTGTACCCCGTAGCCCAGCAGTGAAGATACAGGTTAGAAAAGCACCTTGAGAAATAAATATCCCCTGACTACTTTTCCTGTGTCTCATTCAGAACAAAGCTGCCTTCTAGTGGAAGATGTCCCTGCCTGTGGCAATGGGGTTGGAACTAGATGATCTTTAAGGTCCCTTCCAACCCAAACCATTCTAGGATTCAATGAATATCACACCTGATTTGTTGTTTGCCTAGTGTTTTCTTATCAATGGTACAGCACAGATAAGCTTCATATCACCCATGTTACTGGTGATTAAAACCAATCTGGGGTTTCACAGATGGCATATTTCAATTTAATTATATTTTCTGATAGTGAATACATCTGAACAAATGAAAAAATGATGTGATGCCATATTCTGCTGCAAGGCAGAACACAGTTTGATACCGACAACCATAAAATCTTAATTCAGGAGCTGTAATTGATTAGCATCAGGATTACTGCTTACTCATCATTGAACAGCCAAGACTGGGGTGGAAAGCTGGAAGATGTCACCTAAAACAGGAAGAGATAACAAACTGGCAGACAGTATGGTTTGAATAGATAAACAGTCATCCCAGATGTTTCTTTCTTTTTCTCAGTGAAAAACAAGATCAACAATGAAAGTTACATGGGACTTACATCACTGCAAGCAGGAGCAGAGAATTGCCCTGGCACCAAGTCTGCAGTCCTGACAATTCTCACAAGTGCCTACTGAAAGCTATTGCTATCTGACATATGTTGCTATAAGTGCTAATTAAATCTCAGTGCTGTGTTCCATTATTAAAACAAGAGTCCTTATTGCCACTAAACAGAGCTGCCTCCCTGCAGGAGCAGAGCTATCAGCTGCCTGGGTTTCCCTGATATGTCTTCCTTTTCTGTCCTCGGAGCACCATCTAAGCAGATTTTTGAACAAGTGCAGCCCGTGCCTGGGTTTTGGGAATTTCCAGCAGAAGCTTTGCAAAGAGCTTGGCAGGCTGCAGCAGGCAGCGGCAGGGCAGCAGTGAGTGGAGGCAGGCAGGGGGAGAGGGAGGCAGGAGATGTTCACACAGCGGCTGCCTCTGAAGTGCTGGCAGCTGCTGAGCTTGGCCGGCGTCCCCAGAGCCCCAGGTGTGAGCAGGGCTGGGGCTGGCAGGGAGCAGAGCTGGGGGTGGCAGGGTGGGGGTTCTGTGTAGGAGGGGATTTAGGTCAAGGCTGAGGGAGCAGAGGGCTGTGGGCATATTGGAATTATGTTACTGAGGGTTAGAGGGACGTATTGGAGCTGGTGATGGAGATGGGACAAATGAGGATAGGGCTTCTGGGGCTCTGTGCTGGATTTGGGAAGTGTGGGAAGCTGTAGGCCAGAAAGCCAGGGACCTGGGCATTTTGGAACAATGAGATTTTATGTGAGGCTCTGGGACTGGTGTTCTGTAGGTAAAAAACAGCGTGATGTGGTGGGGCTTTCTTGGATACAATCATTTTGTACCGAATAAGAATTCATGAGTTTCTTTTCAGGAGAGAGCATTGGACAGCAATACATTCCTTCTACTCCCTACTTCTTTTAGATCCTTTTGTCTGTTTTTCACTTATTTGGAAAAGTGGTTGCATGAATCAGGATGCACTGTAAGATTCGAATATACTTCTCTCCAGTGGAGAAGTACTCACTCTATATGGGGCAAATGAAAAAGGACTATAACAGTGAATTGCCTCCCACAATCTCCTTTCCCTTTTTAGCGTTTGTATTACTGGCTTTTAACCATCCTCATAGTCCTATTGCAGGGACTGCAATGCCAGTGTGAAGCAGATGGCTTTTGCACAACTGTAGGACTGAGAGTGCATGTAACTTATCTCTAAATGATAATGACGTATGCATAGAAATTCCTCGCTCTACTACTTAACACAAGGCTTATCCCTGCTGAATGCAGGAGTCTTGTGTGCCTGTTTCTGTTGTAGATGCTTAAATTTAGATGTGATCAGTACTCCCCATGTCTCCCTTCTTTGCATAAAATTCTCAGCCGGAGGATATTCAGAGCAACCATATCTGGCTGAATATTGTCCACATCTACAGCACCTTTTGCATACAAAGTCAGACTCAACCCATGTGCTTGCTCAAACCTGGAGAATCTAATGCTGACGGCTTCTTGTTGGAAATATAAAACCAAACTTATATGCTAGTAGAGTATGAAGAAAATTTCCCATCCTTTATGGACAACTGACAAAAAATGTCAAAGTAACTAAATATTAACTCTTCTCCCACACGCCCCATGAATCAACTGAACAATTCTAGAATAAATAGACTGTAAATATAAACACTGTTTAAAAATTAAGAAATTCAGTGAGACAAATGCTGTATGGTAATCTAGTCTGCCCACACACAAGCATCTGTGAATAGATGCAGAAACATGCAACAATTCCTATTCTCTATGTACAAATTCCGCTCTCCATTTTTAATAAAAACCTAAAACATTTTGTGATGAGCCCCACATAGCCAAAAAAGATGATGTAATCCTGGAATGGTAGGAGCCAGCATGAGGTCACAGGCAGAAGACTGAAAAGGTCTGCGCATGAGCCAGCTTGCTGTTATCCCACTGCAGCCACACTGCAGAATTTCATTTACAAGCTAATTGCACCCTACCTCAAAAGCTTGTTGATTTCTAGCTTCTAATACCCTGACAAGAAAGTTCCAGCACTTCACTCTTTTTCTGAGCAGAATATATCTTCAAGTTCTCAACCTGAATACACTACTGACTAGTTTGTGCCATTCACCTTGTGCCAAACTCACCATGAATTTACTAGGTGATTTTAACCGCTTCTTCCAGCTGCAGTATTCCTGGTCATTTAAAAACCAATAGTAACCTCCCCTCCTCCACACCCCAGTTTTGAGAATGCTATAGAAATTGCACTGCAATTTTTTTTTTCAGCTGTGTTACAGCATTTTATTTCTTTATAGTTTCTTTCTTATCTGAGTTAACGAGATGAGTTCAGGGTATGTTTTCAAGCTTTTCTTAGAAACTTAAAGGAAAGAGAAAGACAGTGGGATTACCTGTGTTGTAGGGCTATTTCTGGCATTGATCATTAAAGAAATATTATGTTTGATTATTTTCATAACCAATAATATTAGAATCAGTTGAGCCAAGTGACACGAAGGTGCAAAGGACAAATCTAGTGGTCTGGAGGAGTTCACTGTAGCAGCTTCACAAAATGTTTTTCTTCAAAAATTTGTTGTTTTCAATGAGAACTTGAGTGTTCTCATGTAGCAGCAAAGCATTTTAATGGCAGACTAGACATAGTCAAGATGAAATGTCTAGTTCTGTTGTGGTTTTTTTCCCTTTTTCTTTTGTAATTTAGGTTATCCTGACCCTGTGTCCAACAGCTTTCTCAAATCTGAATGCACCTAAAAGGTAAATTTAATGGTTGTTTTTCAGGTCTGCACATAGGTCCCAGCTTTTAGTTTTTGGTGTTTTGTAACCAGATCATTTTCACCATGACCTCAACAATAGTTTCTTTGAAATCTTGCCTTGAATCCACTGAAAGTTCCTCAAATCTGAATCACCTGAAACTCAATGTTTCTGGATCATTACACTGATTCTTTCTTTGGTAGAAAATTTCAGACTATCTGAATAGGAATTATTATTACTAGTATTAATATTATTGGTGTTATTATTTAATTTCTGTGAAGCAATCTGCAAGATTGTGGTACCTCCCTGAAGTCAAAGAGATGGACAGAAAGACAAATGCTGGAGACAGGATGAAAGAATTGTGATGAGTGCCCTGTGTAAAATAAGTTTCTCATTTCCCAAAATCTCTGCAGCCATAAAATAATTCTCTTAAGGAAGTAACGTGGAAACAATGAGAAAAAAAATCCCAATGTTCCTTCTGACTCACACTCTGAAAAAAAATACACAAAACAAAAAAGGGAAAAAAAACCCCACAAAACAAAAAAGAAAAAAAAGAGTGTGAATGAAATACTTTTCCTTTATCCTTATGTTGTGATTAAAATATAATTATGCCTGCACACACGTACAGAGAAATCCTGATGTCCTGGCTGAAACCCTTCATAGGCTTGAAGAATCAGCCTCACAACATGTTTGGGCTACAGCAAGGGTGAAAAAAACAGTGCACGTACAGAGCAACCCATGGCAAGAAGTACTGAAACAATAGCCTGCAAGTAACAGCATTGAACAACTACACACAAATCCAGCCCAGTGCCCTGGAGAAAACTCATGCTGGAGTGGGACCAAGCATAAAAAAGTCGAGGTTACAGCCATGCACCTTGGTTTGATATGTTGCGCTGTACAATAGAACATTTTTTTCTCCTTAGCATATTTAGAGTTTCTGCAGTATCCATTTTATTGTCTCCATAAGTGTGAATTAATGACAGACCAAGATTTGTGCCTGTACCATGGTTTTAGGCCCTCAGGGCCAACCAAAAATATGCAGTGAATACTATATCAGACACTTTGGAATAAATGAGCATTTATTACAAGGTCATGTGGATATGTGCATATGGGTTACTGTTCAGTCTCCTTCCATTTGTGCTGCAGAGTCTTCCACAAAAGGAGGGATAAGGGCTGCCAGGGGTTCTTGGTTGCCTTTCGATGTGGCACACAAGCGTTCAGGAATATTTCTAGACAGAAGTTATCACTCTCAAAAGGCACATTGCACAAACTGATAGAAGTGAGAGTTTCAATCCTGCCATCTAATTTCTGTGTCTCTTTACATGTTGAAGGCATGCTGTAGCCAACAAGATTACAGAGAAGAGCAACAGCACCTCTCAGTAAACACCTCTGCAGGGTAATAAAGTGATGTGTTAGAACATATATTTTATTTTTTACTTTATCTTTATACTGTGTCTCTTTCGGCAAATGAATCAGCTTTAATAAAATTGTATAAGAAGTATGGCTTTATGCTTCAGGGCATTAGACTTCCACAGATTCCCTCTGGCTTGAGGGAGTTTTTCTGAGTCAGGCGTATGTCTCATCAACTACCCTTTACAGAATTCCTCCTGCAGTTAGTTTTTAAGAGTTTCAAAAGCCTAAAAGTACCATCTATTTTGCCCAAACCAGTAATTTTGATGTTCAGTGCTTGGCAGTTATTTTTGCCATTTATGAACATACTGTGTCTGTAAGAAACAATGTTCCAGTATTTATCCCTCACTCTGTATCTCTGGTGGTGATTTTATTTAGTCTTTAGTGTGTGCAACTAAGGAGGCAACAATTAACCCACCTCTGTAAAATGAAAGTGCTGGAAAGGTTATTTTGCTAGAGACAGGTTAAACAACCATCCGCACCTCTGGCACATGTGATTTAATGCTCACTGTAGTATTGCATGGTCTGTGTCTTTCACCCAGCAGATGAGTTGTTTTTTTTCTTTAAAGTTTGACAGCTCCTTCATTTAGGCAAAAGTTCCCATGTTTTACTGGGAAATTTAACTTTTTTTTTTGTTCAGTCAAAGTGTATCTTTCCTTGTCAGTGTATTGCAATTTATGCTAACTAAAAAAATGAATAATAAAACTTGACATTTTTCTCCCAAGCACAGCAGCATTAAAGGTCACACTTTCAAAAGGACCTGTAAAACTCCTCTAACAAATTATGCAACAGTATTTAAGTGCACAAACAGTTTTTTCCAAGAGTGCATAGGATGAAGAATGAAAGCAATTCTGGTAGTGTGTTTCAAAATTTGGCAATGAAGCTGGATTAATGGAATTAGGATAATTTTTCAAAAACACGTATGTTGGGTAGGAATCTAGATATTATTCTTCAGGTTTTAGGTGAAAAATCACTGAAGTACTTACAAACATACAACGTTTATCATGGGAAATAAGGAAAGTAGAAGTAGAATTTCCATTGTTAATAAAAAATGCCATCGTTATTGCTTGGTATATTAAAATAGTGTACTGGGGCTTCCACAAGACAGGAAATTTGTTTTACTAGGCATTCTTTAGTCACACTGTCAGTCCATCACAAAGAACTCTCCAGACTGAGACAAGAAATAAAATGTGGGAGGGGGAAAATGGAGGGTTAGAGAGGTGAAATGAGAGCATGAAGTTCCACAGATGGTCAGGCACAGTAGTTTCCTTTGAACTGTCCCACAGATTTTTCTTACAGATGATGCTCTCCTCGGATATTGTCAGATATTTGAGTAAACAAAACCCTATTGATCAGCATACTATTGAAAAAAAAGCAGAGGAGAGCTGTAATTGTAACTAGACAGCCAAAAGATATTTGAGTAATCTTTAAGACACTCTGAAACCTTTGTCAACAAAAACTTCCAAAAATTGCTATCTTGGCAGGTGGGCTTATGGCCATTTATATCTTGTGCTTACAGACTGTCTTGGCTTGCTAAAGATAACTACTGTGAGAAACTTGCCAACAAAATAAACCTAACAAAGAGGTTTTAGAACCAAGTCCTAGGCTTTATTCTAAAGGGCCTGTCTACTGGGACAATAAAGAAGGGTATTACTTTGCACTGATTTTCCTCAAAGGATATGGGGACTTTTGTTACATGGGTTGCCTGGCAGGTAGGTAGGGTAGCAGTGGCTTTTTTTCCCCTCCTAGTAGATTGTTGGTATTGTGAGATTTTTCT
This sequence comes from Pachycephala philippinensis, assembly GCA_013397055.1. NCBI lineage: Eukaryota > Metazoa > Chordata > Aves > Passeriformes > Pachycephala > Pachycephala philippinensis. The sequence continues at coordinate 424,440 of VWZT01000183.1, forward strand.
GTGATGCCATGTGGAAGATATTGGAAAATCTCTGGAAGGAGATACCTGAGATCAACCTTGACTTTTATTGCAATTATTCTTTAATATCACTTTGTAGCTGCTCTGTTAATTTATAGTTATTCATCTACCTTGTTTTTGTTTGTTCTTTTCCTAGCCACTGTTGAGGAACCATGGGGATTGTAAAACCTTGGGAGAAAACATTGCTTTTCACTGGCAAAAGAAATTCAGAAATGAAAGTGCAGAAGCTTCTGTGTCTAATGCCATGTGGAAGGAAATGGTGCTCCCACAGCTGGTGGATTGTGTAGGAAGTATCTCTGAGACTGGTGGAACTGTTGCTACTCAAAGCTGGGGGGTGAAGAGGGAAGAGGACTGGGGAAAAAGGTACTCTGATTAAATATTTTTCATAATATTGAAAATTTCTCCAAGTTACATTTTCATTTGGTCACTGGCACCACTTCAAGACCTTTCTTTGCTCTTTCTTGGCCAGATTGGTGGCTCTGGCAAAGACCATGTCTACAGGTTCTTCAGACGCACTTAAACTCTAATGCCCTTCTCTTTCCCACTTCATTTTCAAATTTCAAAAAGTGAAGAGTTTTCAATATATTTTTCCGTTTGATTTTTCCCTCCACTTTGTTGGATCACACAAAGATATTGAGTGATACCTAGTTCAGGTGTCCTCAGAGAAAAATAATAATGCTAGTCTTGTCCATTGTCCATTTTTACATAACGCTAAACACCACAATAGGTTAGAGGACTATTTGTTTTGCTGTTGCAGGGGCAGAGGTAGCCAGTCAACCTAAAGATAGCACTGTGACTTCTTCCACACAGGAGTGAAGAGCCCTTCAGCCAGTCATTTTTCAAGTTATGTGCACGCATGGAAGGAGTCTGTGTGCATCAGTCTCTCTAGCAGTGCTGTAAGCAGCAAGAGGTGTCCTGCACTGCCAGTTCAGAGGTGTTCTGTACTGCAGTTAGATGGAGGACAGGACTTCAGGCATTCCTTAGAGAAAGCAGTTTGGAATGGGTAGGTTAGTGGCTCCATTTTGCCTCTTTTTGAACCGTTATAACACTGAAAGCCATTTCATCACTATGAGGGAGTACAGAAAATAGAATTGCAAGTAAGGAGAGGGGAAACTTCAAGTTTTGCATTTGTGCAATGCACCAGGGGGGTCATATGTCTGTGCACCCCTGGAAAGTGGTAACTACTTTTTCTGACTGAGGCAAGAGAACAGCCCAGTCTTAATCTGACAGTATGAAAGTGGAAGCTGTAAAATGAAGGAAGGTGGGAAAGTCAGTGAAAGACAAGTAGTCTCCTAGAAGCAAACATCTTATCCAGTTGTTCTGCAAATCCAGCAGAGTGGTAGCTGTTTTTATCACTTGGGGGCAGGGTAGAGAGGTCAGTCAAAGGACAATAGTTTTTATTCACTGAACATGAAAATGCAGCAACTGAAGCATAAATACTTCCCACGAATCATAGAAGGAAATAAAAAATACACATAATTAGATCAGATCTAATGAGACCAGAAGCAAAGTATTAACTGAAACCCCTGTGGGAGACTGAAGACTGCTTTTAAACAGGCACGGGGAGACGGTGGTTAAGTAATGTTGAATATATTAGGAAATCCTGCAGTACCCGTCCAATGATGTGCACAATGAATGAGCACTGGGCTTGAGTAGATCTTTGAGGTCTTTGCTTCTGTATTAGCACTGACATCCTGATTATCCTCTGATGAGGGCCACTACTTTACATGACAAAATTGTCCCTGCTGGTTCACACTATGGACAGGTGGCAGGAACACCATTGGACTACTGCACATCACATTCTCAGTTTCTCAGGAGAAGATTTCTGATTCTGCTCATTACCTAGCTTCAGGTTGCACTCTTTAGGGCCAAACCCTTTAACGATAGCCTCAAAGTTATCCTTCATCTCCAGAGCTTCCCGAAAGTTTGCGTCCTCTGTAGGAAGAAGGGACTTGAGACCTTTACTTTTATAGTGCAACTCTGCATCAATATTTAAGATGGAAATACCATCCTGTCAGAGTGACCCCTGAACAGCTGAAGGCAAATGAATAAACACAGCTGTTGGTCCTAGATAGAATACAAAACAGCTCAGAATGATGGCAGGATCACTGCCAAAATGCTGTGTGCTGTAAATAAGCCCAAATGCCCCTTTTGGTTTCAAATGGGAACGCACCAGTGCTCTTATCAGTTAATCCATACTAATCCTTACATTGATGACTGAAAGATGAAATGTTATAATGATCTCAATTGACAGAAAATCGTGCTACATAGAGAAACTATTTAAGGAAGTTTATACTCTTACATGGTTATGGCTGTAGCTGACATTTAGAGAAAGTGAATATGAGCAAATGCCTAAGCAAGTCATCTGTTGAGATGTTCTAGGCAAAGAAAGGTTTCTAGGTTTCTATTGCTTCCAGGTGACAATAAATATGTAAAAAGGTACCTAAAACTAAGATGGAATCACCCATATCTTAGTAGGGAGCTTAGGAGAGAGAGAAACACACTTCTGTGGGGCAATTTCAATATCTACATAGGCCAGGAGGTGAGAATTATCCTCTGTTAGAAACATCAGCAGGGTAGCTAAAGAAGCAGGTTGAAAGTATGGGTTCTGAAAGAAATTTTTAAGAGCACATATCCTGTTGATGTTTTATTATTTTCTTGAATTAATATACAGATGCTGAAGTGTTTTATGTGACATGTTGCTTGAAGACACTTTTTACAACTAACAAAATGTCTAAATATAAGGAAATATGAAAGTTGATGTATTCAAAATTTTCTTTTTTTTTTTTTAATATGTTGAAGAGTTCTTATTCACATGACTGTTTGAATGATAGTGGGCTACCTGAATAAAATTACGCATATATCTGAATTACACCAAAATTTCTGTGAGGGAAAGAAAAAAACTGGAAGTTCCAATGTGCATGAAACCATGTTGAAGGAATTAAAACCTTCCTGCTATATGACTTTACTCACTTCTTTTTAATTAATTAAGCAAATGCTTTTATAAGTACACATTGACTCAAAAAAATCTTATTACAAGACTCTTTATCAGTTTCGATAGATTTTATAAACCTTGTCTTTCATGAACTTCACTAACTTCATGTAGGCACTCTTACTGCAGTGAATGTGCTCATAAAAATTCTTTGTTCCTTTTTTTTTTTTTTAAAGAACTTTTTTTAAAAAAACAGCAATAAAGTTAGCAAGAGGATATATCTCCACTGTTAGATGGAGCAGAGTCAGTAAGAGATCTTCATTTTCCCCATCTGCAAAAAAACCCGTCTATAAGGAGGGCTAACAAAAGTAAATGGAAGATAATTAGTACCGCTTGCCCTTGAGACCAGGATTTGGTTCACAGACCCTTTTTGTTGGTAGCATAGTCTGTAAGTCACTGTGGAAGGGCTGCAGTGCAAAATGCAAATAGATAAATGGAATTTTGATGTTTGCTTTGACCTTCCATACACAAAATAAAAGATAGACAGAATAGAAAAAAGCAAATTATGGGAAATTATGTTAAAATATTAATCTGATAAAGACTTTTCTGAAACGGCACAGTAGGGACATCAGTAGGGAATACCATCCCAAGTCATAGAAGAAGGTTACAAGGTGTTGGGGAAAAAAGACTTGGATATGCCTTATTAGTTGAGATACAGCTTGAATTACCCTGAGGTTCTTGGAAATGCTCTTAGTCTTAGATATCACTCTTGTGATCTATCAGTTTTTGTAATACTACTGGGTAAGTCTTAGTTAAGAATCTTAATAAAGCAGATTTTTTCCTTTTATCATTCAGTAGTAGAAAGATTAACCTGATTTTGAGAACCTTTATATTACTAGACTCCTTATAACGATCTCACCTATCACATTCCCTGTATTATTGCATCACTTCTAATTAACTCCGTGGTTAATGATTTGATACTCTTCATTTTGCATTTTGAGAATGTTATCAAAGATTTTCTGAAATTTACTACTATTAGTTCTATTCATTGCTTAAAGTTCATCATTGGCTTTTTTGAATTGTTAATTACTTCATTAAGAGAGCACATCCAGAATACTCTATTATCCTGCTAAGCATTTGTGTGATCATCAGCATAAGACCTGGACACTTCTTATTCGTTAAGGATTTTTGTTCTCTCATATTCACGGGAAATAGTGAAATATTATCCCTACTCTGTGTAAGGAGAGGTGAAACAGAGTAGATTACGTAGACCATTCAAGATAATATGGAAATCAAAACCCAAAACTCTATCTTAGCTTGTGGTTGACCATATAGCTCTTGACTATCATGTTATTCAGCATTTCAGAACTTAGGAAATGCTGAATTTGCAGCAATATTAAATCTATATTAAAATATAGATTCTGATGAAGGAATGGGAATATTCTTAATAATTTTTTCTGTACTAGATAAACTTTCAGCAGTAAAGGTTTTTTTCTGTGTCCCTCTTCTGACTGGTTAGTTGAAGCAAGATGCAAAACAAGCCAGAGGAAATGGTTATTCATGAAAGGGCAGCAGACATACGGGACCCCTTGCCAATGAATACAATGAAAACAAAATGCTTTGGAGGAAACTAGAGAAGCAGTTGGAGGAGGGATCCATTATTATTCAGTGTAGAAAGCTAGATGTTTTTAGCGGATGATTTTTAAAAGATTTTTTCCACAAAATCGGTTTTCACTCACAATCTAAACCAAAAAAAGAAAAAGACATAACAAAACCAAAATCCCCACAAGTAAACAAAAGCAAACATTTTTGCTAAGAAACACTGTAATATGTTTTGGATGCCTTATGTCCTTGTCCTCCTTGAAGCAATCTGTTTGGACAAAGTAGGAAGTCTGTGATGCATCCTGTCTTCTGCCTTGCTTGGTTATTTAGTTTTGCATCTTGCTTCAACTGACTTTGACTAATAGCTCCTACTATTCTTCTTGTATTAGAAGGCAAAACGAATAATGAATTTTTATTCATCTTCTTCATGGTTTTCAGGATTTTATAGATCTGTAGTATATCTCCTCTGGATCATCTCTTTTCCAGGCTGAAGATCCTTAGTGACTCAGTTCTTCCTCATATGGGAGGAAACAAAGGTACAGATGTTTGATCATACTTCCCTCAATGTTTTGCAGTTCTACTATTTTGTTACAGATTAGGGGATTATAGCTGTACACAGAGTTTAAGACAAATTTAAACAAATCATGAATTTATACAGAAGCATAATTATGTTTCCTGCTTCATTCTCTGTACCTTGAATTTGGCCATTTGACTGAGGGGAAATACTGAGTTGGTGTGTTTGTGGAAAAATAAATGTTCCTACTAAACCCTGTGTTTCTTTCTATGTATTTAATGCAAAAATTCTTGCCTAGAATGCTAAAAATTTAATTTCTGAAAACAGAGGAATAGGATGCATGGAAACTAAGAGTTGGGAGGATGGAGGCAGGGTCTAAAGATGCGCATCTAGCCTGTAAACATGAAACCAGGATTTTCTCTTCTGTGAAAACAAGTGACAGGAAAAAAACCCACCAAACATTTACTATATTGCAAGGTAAACTCTGGATTTGAATTACTTCATTATGTTTATGGTCCTTTTAGATTTAGCCTATAATGGGTTTTTAAAAAGATGACACTTCCTACCATGCTATTTAGAGTGTAGTTGCTGAATCACTAGGTAAGCAGAAAGTATCGAGGAGGCAGCATGTTTTAATACATATGACATTTATCTAAATCAGTCCTGTATAATATGGCAAATAAACCCCTTCACTACAGTTGTAACATTTAGCACCTTTTCCATGTAATTCAGTTCATACATCTAATTAAAGATCACTGAACCAAGTGTTTAAAAGGCAACCAATTTAATTGCTGTAATTGTGTGACTTAGATGAATAATAAATGGGCTAATGATACTGTAATATTAAGTGTTCAAGTTGGTGATCAAGTCAATTAAGATGTAATTGTAAAGCAGAAACCTACAAATAATGAATAAAATACTTCCTATTCAGAATTATGTTGACGGGAATAATATACAGTAACCTTATCACACTTTTATGCTTAATTTGATAGAAAAGAGCGTATAGACAAATTTTTAATCCTGCTGATCATGTAGAAATGTGTGCCCATTGTCCTCCATCTTTCAAACAGATATACAGTCTTAGCAGTTGGAGGCAAATTACAGCAGGTGTTTTAAAAGGTCCTTATTTGAAGTTTTGGACTGCCCTGCAGAGAGATCCTCAAGAGCTATTTAAATCTGCGGTTATGGCCCTACCTGACAGCTCCACCAGAACAATTGCAGTGCAAACGTCAACTGATTGTCAGAAAAAGCCTTTCCCTTGCAGTCAATCAGAAACTGAAACAAATATTTGCCAAATTCAGATGACAATATTGAAGGCACCTATTCTTCCTACTGACAGAGTGGGTGTGAGAAAGAATGAAAACCAATTCAAAGAGCTGGAAACGCCTTGCTCTCATCTCCAGACATCAGTGGTCACTCTTGATATTCTCAAGGTCTTACCTGGCAGTGTCATTGGTGGCAATCTCACGGATGAGCGGCAAAAATTGACAGCCTGGAGAACTCCAGGCAATCAACAACATCCCCTGAGAGATCAGGGCAGATTTGCAGATGCCTTCTTCCATTCTCTTCCAAGTCTGTCACCTCAGCTTTTCCCTCCTGATTTGAAGGTGGCTCAGGCTCAATTGTTTGTGGTTCTGATGGTCTTGTTCCTTCGTGTTCCTGTGAGTCCAAGAATTGCAGCTCTGAAGGTGGAGAAGGAGCATGAATGACAAATAAACTACTAGTTCTAGTAATAAAAGTGATAAGAATTATTGTGTGATATTTGTTTTCACTGTCGTTAGCCACCAACAGGAGTCATATCTGAGTGACTGCTATTTGAAAAGAACTTCAAGGGTATATTCAAAGTGTTGTGTAAGAGGTGTGTGAGCTGGACAGGAAAAATTGCCCTCTGAAATTAATGCTCTCACGAGTAGCCTTAGAGGGGGATTGCTTTAGATTGAGCATTGAGCTCTCAAGTATCTTGTATTAAATGATATACATCCTACCCAGCTGGACTAGGACTGGACTTTTTTGTAGGAATTAGTGCATTTTTCAGTTAAAGGTATTTTAGTTCTCTGAAGACTTTGCTCAAATTTGTTTGCACACTGAAAATAGTTTCATGTGAAGAGTCAAGTTTTATAAGCCAAAATCTGGAATGTGGCCTAGAAGTTAAGGAAACCTCTTTTTTAAGGAAACTATTTTTTTCTGGAGACCTAAGTTCAAATCTCTTTCCTTTCTGATTCACAGATGATCTTTAAAGCAAGATCACTGTCACAGGAGAAGTGCTATAGCCCCTGGACTTCCAGGTCTTTTGGAATGTATTCAAATGCCACTTGATCCAGTCAGTACTCTCCTGATTTGCTGACAGAGACTGGGTCAAGTTTTGCTTTGCAGGTGGCTTGCAATGATTGGCTTGTAAGTCTGCATGGTTTTACTTTTTGGTGTTAATACTTAGGTGTATTGTGCCAAGTGGAAACTCACACAAGACACTGCTAGTCCATCCTCTGTGCTTTCGCTTGATGGTATGATATTGCTGTGGCAAGCCTTAATTTGAGTTTTCCCACTGAGAGAAGAAACTACAGTCTCTTTGTCTTTCATGGAGAATTCCTTTGTTTTTCTTCTCCCAGAAATGGAAGGAAGTAGTGTAGAGCAGGAAATGTTAAATTTTAATTTTTGAAAAACTATGTTTTACTCAATTCACTTTTCTATTTCTTTTGCAGGCTACAATACATCCTAGATTAAATATTTAAGGCATGCTGACACCTATTTAAGGCATAAGCTATGAATCAATGGAAATAAAGTTTCTACAAAACCATATTTAAAAATAATTTTATGTAAAGTCTGAATTATAGAACACTGACTAATTAAAGAAGAACATAATGTAATCATCTTTCATGCTATCTTGCTTCTCATTAGCAGTAAGTAGCTTAGTGTTATTCAAGATGTCTATATTATGTGTGTTTCTGACTATGCAGTTGTTTTAGAAATTGTTCCCACATCTTTATGTAAGGCTGAATGATCAAGATCACAGACCATGGTTATTGGTAGGCCTACATGAATTCACTTATAAATAGGAAAAACAAAACCTTAAAACCGTGCAACACAACTAAAGAGTATGCTCATTCCCCCAAGCGCAGCAAATGTGTGTGGCGTGGTGCCTGAACCTGCTGCAAGGAAAAGCTTCCAAATCTTCCAAGGCCTAAGGAAAGAGATGTAGTAGAGCCAGATTAGCACAGTGCTCAGCATGGACTCATCAGAGCTGTCAAGAAATAAGGCTTGTCCATGTGGATGTTGTATTACCTACTCTTAAAAGGCAAACCAGCTTGTCCGTAATGAGCTCCAGTACCTCTGTGTCATGTCAGGCTAAACATATCCAAACTGCCAGTCCAGGTGCTTTCTTAGAACTGGTTCCACTGAACCTGATAATGAATTGAGAGAGGTGTTATCTTTCACAAGAGAAATCTTTTCCCTTGACTGTTCCTTGTTGTGGAATGAACTACTGTGAAATAAATACTCATAAGCACTGTGAAACTTTTCCTAAGGACAGCCAATATATCTTAGTAATAAGTTTTTACCCTACATAAGCAATTTTCCATCCTATTAAATTAGCATAATTTTTAATTGAATCTTATAATTTTCCTTTTTTTTTTGTTTTTTACTAATGCAGCTAAACTATAATTACATTAGTCTCTCTCATAAAGCATGATAAAAGAATACTAATCAGACAGTAATGAAGTATGATGCAGAATTATTACCTGGAGAATAGATAGAGAATATTAATTTTTTTCCTGGTTTGGAAGCCCTGATTTTGTCCATTCCTTCTACAGCTTTTTGCTTATTCCTGCTACCATCCTCACAGTATACTCTATTTAAATTAACAAGGAATTGTCCCTCAGAGACATTTAATTCCAGATCTGGATCACAAGAAATGTTGCTGCAGATTGCTGACTATAGTGCCAAGGGATATATAAGAACATGTTTGAGGTTAGGCAGGTTCATAAGCATTTTCCTGTATAAGGGCAGAAATACAACTCTTATCACACATCAATATTATGATTTCAATGAATCCTAAAGAAAAGTGCTTGTTTTCAGGCTGTCATTTCAGTATCTCCTCACAAATATTCTCTCCTGGTACAAAATCATTGCAAGTATCTAGGTATTTTTTACCCTACTGAATTTTTCAATTATTTACTCTTTGTCAGTAGCGCACACACTCTTAAAATATAATTTCCACTGCCAATGACTCCAGTCTGCGGCCTTCTTTTTGGAAAGGCCTCTCTCTCAGTGCTGATGAATTTTTTCCATGGAAACCTGTAAGACTTACATTTTGTTCATAGGCCAAGTCTCTCATTTATATAATTTGCATTTGCATTTCTACTCCTGTAACAGGCTTTCCATTGACCACTCTTACTTTCAATACATTGAAGCAAAGGTTATATTCTACCCAGACTATATACTTTATCTTTTTTTCTGTCATTTCCTTTTCGCCATCATAGAAAACACGATCTCCTTTTGTCCATAATTTTCAAATTGTTTCCTGTATCTTTTCTTTTCTTTTACTATCTCTTACCATTGTGGAAGGTAGCATCAGGTGATTTTTCTCCCGTCCCAAACTATGTAAGATACTGTTCCTTATCCTCAACAAATTACATTTCCCAATTTTCTAATTCTAACTCTCACCAAATTTATGTTCAGATAGGAGAAACACCACACATACATCTACATAACCCCCATACATTTTCCCCTTCAATTTTCTCCTAGAAATGCTCTATATTCTTCAGTCTGTAAATGCTCTGTAACCTTTTGCTTCTTTCTATGGCTTTCTGTGGTCTCAGGATCCAAGGCTGGGGTCTGATATAGCCCAGCTGTGTAACTTTGGCTCAGACTTCAGAGGAAATAGCTAAGCTGTGAAAAGGAACTGTGAGAAAGGCTCTAGAGCTGACCCATGGAAGACAACAAAGTTAAATTAGAGACAGAAGATGTTGTTGAGATTGCAGAATTCAAGAGAAGAAACATCAACATTACAAAATACAAGATTCCAAAGCAAAACACAAGGAGTGGACAAATTTGGTGGAAGATGGAAACTCAGAAACATGGGAAAATATATTTCAGTAAGAATTAGAGGCCACCCCTTCTCCTGATTCATGCCTGCCTGACCGTCAGAGTATTCAGGTGACTTACTAGGATGGTGAACCAAAGCTTGGGCTAGGAGCTCCTTACATTTTAGCCATCGTTAGTGTGTTAGCCAATAAATAACTGCTTCCTTATTGAAGTTGTGTGTATTTATGTGTGGTTTAGCCCTAGCAGGCAGCTCAGTCCCACACAGCCACTTGCTCACTACCCTCTCTGCCTGCAGTGGGATCTGGGAGAGAATTGAAAGGGTAAAAGTGAGAAAACTTGTGGGTTTTCATTCAACAGTTTAAAAAGGAAAGTAGCAGCTGCACACAAAAACAAAGCGAAAATAAGGAATTAGTTCACTACTTTCCATCAGCAGGCAGGTTTTCAGCCATCTCCAAGAAAGCAGGGCTGCAGCATGCATAATTGATTATTTAGGAAGACAAATGCCGCCACTTAGAATGTCCCTCCTTCCTACTTCTCCACACTTTTATTGCTGAGTCTGACACCACATAGTATGGAATACCTCTTTGGTCAGTTGGGATCAACTGCCAAGCTCTGTCTCCTCCCAATTCCTACTTGCCCCTACTTGCCAGGAGGGGCAGAGTGAGAAGCAGAAGAGGCCTTGATTCTGTGTGTGGGATGTGACTCTTCAATGTGCCTCAAACTCTGCTCAAGCCCAAACCAGCATACCTCCTTATTTTTTTTTTTATTTTTTAATTTGTGTGCATCCTGTTTGCAGAGTTCTTTACGTCAAGATAGATTTGCCCAAATAATGTACCCAAGAGCAAATTCTTGGCTCTAATAGTCATGCAAATCCTCCCAGCAAATGATTTATATGATTAATATACGTATATGTGGATGTCTACATACCCTTAATCTCAGGTAGTCGTATTAGTCTTGCTTTATGAAAAAATATGGACACTTGTATGGAGTAATACACATCACACGAGAAATTATTGAAATTACATATATGACTCTCAGTCTAGATATGCTGATTTCTTGTGATTGGCTGTGAAAAAAGATGTAGATTTTGAGTTCAACTTTGGGTGTCTCAACTATTTGAAGTGAGCTAAGATAACACCAGTGCCTCGTGTACTGAGATTCCTATATGATTCTTTTATTTATTCTCATTCTTTCCTCTGTCAGTATCTACCTTTTGTCTTTTGTTTGATTAGATGTCAGTTCTTTGTTAATAAGAAGAGTCTTAAAATTGAAGTAGTCAGTAGAGTTTCAAGATACTTGTTGCTGGCATAGGAAGTAAGAATCTGGACCATCCTTACATTATCTTCTAAAAAATTCTTAATATAGAACAGTGAAGGGGCCTGAAATTTAGTATGCTGTGTAAAGCATCCAGCACAATGGAGCATTCATACATGCTGAAAGCCTCTGGCTTTTATCACAAGAGAAGTAATAAATCATCTCTGAATCTTGATCAAATCATATCTTCACTTTTTTGCCTATTTAAATGTCACTTGCAGATTAAATTGGATCATGAGGGGATTTTTTGTTCTTTCTTTTTCTTCTTTCTCTAAACTTTTTGTAATGTTATTTTAAAGCAATAACCAACTGTTGAATAATATGCGACATTTGGATTTCCATCAGAGAATATGAATTCTACTTACAATCCTTCAAAAGGAACAAGGTATAGAAAGTTTAGAGGACAAGAGGTGAATAAATTAATATTATTTAAGTGCAGTTCCGTAACTGTCTAAGGAATGGCCGAGGGAAAACAGTTTCATCAATATAAAAGAAAATCATAGAAGTTTGTTTCCACATCCATAAAAATGATTGTTTACACATTGAAGAGCCTTTGACAAGCACATAAGATCACATTATTAAAAGCATTTCTTTAGTAGGGGGATTACTATGGCAATACATAGCAAAATATGACAAGATAATATTACTTACAGTCAATAATGATGGGATTATAGATCAGGTAATCATACACTTCAACGTTAGTGATAGGATTGCAAGTTCATCATTGAATGGAAAAAAAGTTACGCTGAAAGTAAGGGCCTTGATTTCAAAAGGCAAATGAGGACAAATGCATTGTCTGGATAGTCTGAGAAGCAGCTTGGCTGAGGAGAAGTCGGGTGCAGAAAGACTAAAGTATCTCTCTGTGGTGAAGGTTCTCCATAGAGTCATTGCCCCAAGCATGGAAGCAGCACCATCACAATGGTACAATTAGGTTTGCTAGAACATGAGCTTCAACTTGTGTGTTCCCATGGACAGAGCAGGTATCTTTGGGGAAAGCTGATCCAGTAACATGGGCCTTTTTCATAGATCTGCCTGTATATCCATCCCACCCAGCAGTTGTCATAAAAATTGCTAGAATATCTTCCTTCTGGGGCCTAAATCCTTGTTTCACATTTGTCTGAGACAAAATGGGGTATAAATATATGGGGTTTTTCTAGAGAAACGGAAAACATATTTGTATATTCTGATCTTTTAAAAATCCAAAACCTGATAATCTGTTAATCCCATACAGAAGAATAAACAGAGAATTTTAGGAAACATATGAGACCAATTTGATATATACCTTTGATAAGTTTATAGATTTTCAAGACAAAGGTAATATATCTAAGTAATCTGCATTTTCAGTAAGAATTTGATGTAGTGATGCACAGGAAAGGATTTTAGATAAAAGAAATGAAGAATACAAGGTTAATAACTATAATAAAGTCAAATATTAAGTTGAAGAGAAGAGACTAAAGGATTAACAAACAAGGACTTAGCAAGTGAAAATTAAAAAGATGTCAATATTAAACTTAATCAGTGTGACAAAAAGCAACAAAGTCAAGAAAATGTCAGGCTTCATGTGTGTGTTCAGGAAGAAGGTAGTATATAATACATCCATATGTTGTGGTGAGAGAAGCAAAAACAAACAGGACAGGTTGCAACAGGAATTCTTAAGACTGTGGGACTATGCAATTTGCACTGGCAGCTTTAGCATAAAAGTTCAAAACATGTATGATTTCAAAGAACAGTGAGCGCTTCTGCAGGTAGATGACTAGAAGCCCTATGAAGATACCTTTTTCTTTTTCTCCCACAATAATTTTCTTTCCATATATGAATACTTTTAATTTTTTTAGAACACTTAATTAATCCTGACACTGTTGGTATTCTCACATGGCATAGTTTTCAATGGATCAGCAAGAAACTCTGAAGAAGGAGTGTAACTTTACTTTACATTCCATGTTTATTGGAAAAAAAAAGCAATGCAGACTGTTCGCACAGATAAATATCATTAATAACAGTTCTGCTCCTTTATTCTGGGAGATAGCCAAAATCCTGGGGGAGCTATTATCCCATGCCTCTGGAAATAAAAAAATCAAGAGTCTGCTAGAACTTAAGGATAAAAGAACCTGAGTCTTGACTCTAAAAAAACTTTGCAGCTCTTGTCAAGTTCAATAAAAAAATTTGCTCTGATTGACAAAAAGTAAAAAATCCAAAACCAAAACAATGGTCTTTTTTCTAGGAATAATTTCTTCCTTTTAACAAATTATTAATCTGGCAATATTAGATACATTGTCTAAAGGCAAGAATCTCATCAGTATACGCAGTTAAGAAAAGACTGAGGTGATGGAAAGACACATATTTGAATTATGTATCAAAGAGTCTGTATAGCTATGGCTCTATAATTCTGTAAGTTAATAATTTTAAATGTGGTCTTTTCAAAGGAATGCTTGAATTAGCATAGAAAACTCATCTGGTTAAAGGAAAGTACTAATTTTGCCAATCCAAATGGGGAAAAAAAAAATCATGCTTTGGAGCTGAACTACTGGTGACTGGTATAGCTGGCAACTTTTGTTCTGGCTTTTTATTTCAACTCCTCTGTTTTATTGAACAGTTTCTTTGTAAGTGGTGATCTCATTAAATATGAGTACTTTCAAAAGTAAAGCTGTAGAGATCTGAAGTATCTCTCATAAATCCAGAAAAAATGGCTGAAAATTTGCATTTCCCACTCCTATCCCTAAATCAAATAGAAACATAGAAACATGCAAAGGTTTGGATTGGAAGGGACCTTAGAGACCATTGTTTTATGAATCCCCTGCCATGGGCAGAGACACCTTCCACTGGACCAGGTTGCTCAAAGCACCACCAATGTGGCCTTGAACATAGCCAGGAATGGGCCAGGCACAACTTCTGGAATCCTGTCCAATGCCTCACTACTCTCTGAATAAAGACTGTCTTCCTAAGAGGTAATCTAAATCTCCCTTCTTCTAGTTTAAAGCTGTTTGCCCTTGTCCTCTCACTACATGTCCTCGTCAAAAGTCCCTCTCCAGCTCTCTTGTAAGCCCCTTTAGGTGCTGGAAGGTGCTGTCTGGTCTCCCCAGAGCCTTCTCTTCTCTGGAAGGTGATGTAAAATCTCCACAACATCCTCTCCAGGCTGAACAACCCCAACTCTCTCAGCCTTATCTTCATAGGAGAGGTGCTCCAGCCCTCTGACCATCACAATAGATGATAGATTTGGAGATACTGAATAGAGAGATAGTTATAAGTCAATGGCAATAAGGAGGATAGTACGATATTGATCCAACTCTCTGTAACAAGCTTGTTGCAGGATCTAGTCAGATACACTTGAAACACAGAGATTTGGTCATTTCAAATCTTGCACTACTAGTAGCACACAGCAAAACACCTTAAGTGCTAAGACTTTTGAGGTATTAAGAAAGGATCTGAAGTACAACAACAAGATTATCTCAAAATCATGCTCCTCTTGCATGGTAGGAGGGAGGAAAAGCTTAAAATATGTTCTTTGACATGGGTAGTGTCAGTACTCAGCAATCTGGAGTCACATTGGCATAGTGTATTTTCAAGAAAAGAAAGATGTTGTTAACACAATGCTTATTTAAATTAATCTGTAGAAACTTACTTAATGCATCCATTTTTGAGTTGATAAATCTTGTGAATTGGTCTCTCAGCAGTTTGACATGGCCTGATAAAGGCAGTATGAGACTTCTGTAGACTTTTCTTCAGCCCACAGTGTTAGCAAGAAAATGTGGTCTAGATTATTGCACAAACTACTAATGTGCTTATAAAAAATACAGTCAATATCTTTATGATGATGACTGGAACAGAGTGTATAGTGGGAGAGATGGGATTTGAGCACTTTCACATTACGTTCCAAATATTTTGTCTATAATGATGTGTTGTATCCTGCTATTGTTTTATATGCTGCTTAAACATTGTGTTATATCCTGTAACAGTCACAGAATTTGTGAAATAGCAAAACACTGGGGTTTTTTTTCCATCACTAAAAGACTTCAGATCAATATTAACCTGAAGTAATTTTTCTGCTGGGGACTGAGGTGCACTTCCTTGTGGTTGCTGCATCCCCACAAACGGCAAGCATTGCTACCATCCCTTGGCTTAGTCCATGGGGCTTTTAATGTATGAATGATTAAAGCAATAAAACATGATTGCTAGTTTTAAAGCAATAATGTTGGCTCAAGTGCAATCTCCAGCTCACTGAATTCCTAAACCGCTGAAAGATGTGAAGGTATCACCATGGGGAAAATTATTTTATACCTGCCACTTTCTTGGACTCTTTCTGTGCCATTTTTCTTTTTATGCCATTGATCCTTACTTGATTTCTTTGCTGTAGTGAAAGCAAGTTGGAAGAAGGAGGAGAAAGAGTGTAAAGAAAATAATGTAATTCAGGGTCATTTTTGAGTGTCTGTCCTCCTTGGCACCATCTGGCAAATGCAGAACCAGGTGAGGTTAGTTCTGGGATATTCTGTATGGATATGAAGGATCAGTGTAATGGTTCTTAACATGTTAAAGTTCCTCTCACTCTCTTATCTTAATTTGAGCTTCCCACGTACACAGAAATTGTTGACAGAGAAATCAAGAGTGCAATAGTCCTGAGCCACCATCTGGGGAATAAAAGCTGTTTCCAAGTTAAATTTCTGCCACCAAATACCTTTGTCAGAAGAAGCCAGTCCATGGCCTGATTCTCCTGTGGCCCGATTCTTGCTTTTCTTGTACTCCTTTCAGCTTTCATTCAGCCTCTGACTTGATGAGAAATAATTCCTTTCTATTCTGCCCTTGGCACCTTTTTTTATCTGTTCAACTTGGCTAAAGCACAGCACAAGGAAGATCTTTTTGTCATTTCTATCAGTAAATGGATTTGATAGAGATTTCTATAAATAATTAAAGGATGATAATTATCAGAGCATAAACATATGAATATTTCAGGATTTTGACAATAGCTGACAAATGTAAGAACATACAGTGCAAGGAACTGTTTGTGAGGGTCTTTTATGACCTCTGAAGTCTCTAAAATGTTAATTTTTTTCAGATTTGAGCAACAGAAGAGACACTGAAAAAAATACAAAACAGGACCCCCAACTGTACTTACATGAAGCAAAAATTGTCTACAGGAAAGGATTATGGGATAAAAATCCAGATACCTTCTGGAGGCTTCTGGGAAAAGGACAGCATGAGTGGATACCTCTCTTTGTACAGTGATCCATGCACCATGGAGAAAACCAGGAGAAATTAGAGGTCTGTGCACAGTTTTAGGGCTGCCATCTCACTCAGTAGGTTGTCAGAGACCTGGTGGAGTAGCTCACACGGCTGCAGTTCTGTGATGGCTGGGTGTAGGCTCTTTAGGAAGGACAGAATAAGGAGGAGGGGGATTTGTCCTTTATTGGAGAGCAGAAGGAACACATGGAGCTGTGTCTGTACACAGGAGAGGAGTCAGTCAAGAGTTTATGGGTCAGGATTACAACACAAATCAACAAGGTCAACACTTGTTGGTGTTTTCTTCAGGCCACCTGATCAGGTGGAAATAGATGAGGCCTTCTTCACACAGAGGGGAAAAACCTGATACTTACAGGCCCTGGTCCTTATGGGGGAATACAATTAACCCAGAATCTTACCAAGGGACAACCTAACAGGACTCAAGCAATGCAGGATGTTTCTAGACTGCATGATCGACAGCTTCCTGGTGCAAGTGAATGATTAGCCTATGATGAAAGATGGCCTGATGATCTGATACCTACAAACAAGGAAGAATGGTTCAGACATGTCAAAGCTAGATACAGTCTTGGATGCAGTGATTTTTTAATGCTGGAGTTCAGGATTCCAAGAGTAATAAGCAGGGTAAAAAGCAGGATCACAACCATGAACTTGCAGGAAGCAGAATTTGGCCTTTTCTAGGTCCTCTTCCCTTTTTAACGGTCCTGAAGAGATGATAGGTCGAGGGGAGCTGCTTGATTTTCAAGGATCACTTCCTCCAAGCTCAAGAATGGAGCATCCTGATGTGCAGGAAGGCAAGCAAAAGTGGCAAAAGTACTTACACTTGATGGCAGGGATTAAAGAAGATGGAGCCAGACTTCTCAGTGGTGATCAGTGAGCACAAACTGAAATACAAGAAATTCCACTTGAAAAATAAGATTTTTAATTATGTAGGTATTACTGTAAGCTTATGCAGATTGCCCAGAGATGATTCAGTCTCCATCCTTGAGGTATTCAAAACCCAAGCGGATGTGGCCTTGACCAACCTGCTCTCTCTGGCCCTGCTTTGGGCAAGGGTCTGGACCAGATTATCTCGGGGGGTCCCTTTCCACAGCCACCATTCTGTGGCTTGTAATTCTGTGATCTTGTTCCTGCTCAGGTAGGCACTCTGACCAGCTGCATCTGCTCTGTTACAGCTAATAGAGCTTCCAACTGTTTCATCTAAACCCCACACTTCCAGCAATAACACCTGTTCTTTGGTTATTTCTCATCTTAAACAGCAGTTCATGCAGCATATGGGATTACTTAAGGACCTTGTTGCTCAAAGGAGAATTCTTAGTTCTTACTTTCCCCAATGACCTCTATAGCCCAGTACTGCAAGCCTCCTTCAGGTTAAAGAGAACATTTACTGAGGCACATTTAGACATAATTAATTGCTCCCAATTTTAATACATATAAAAGATATTAAATTTCCTCATTTTTTTATGGCTTGCTCCTTTTGAAAAGTGATGCCTTAAATATTGTCAAATAAAATTTTTAAACAGAACAGATTTTGCACCTGGCTTCATTCCCCTTAGTTATTGAGACACTAAAAAAGAAAATCACAACTTTTTCTTTGTTTTCCTTCTTCTGCTTTTCACTGTTATATTTAGCTATTTGCCTTACACAACTACAGTTCTTGCCCCTGTACCTGTTCATGGCAGCAGTTTTTAAAATTACACAGTATAACTCATACTGAGTTCAATGCATTTGACTCCTACATATTATAAAAACACTATTTTGCAGAATGTTACTGCTTCAGGAGAGAAAGGTATTTTTCAAAGCATTTTCCATCCATTTTCTTCTAAAACTGCTACAGTGCTTTCTGTGGAAAGGGAAGCTGGGTCATGCAATGCAAAAGCTGTGGTGCTTTCTGGGATTCCAGCATTAGAGACTGTGCTAAAAAGGGGATGCTGATAAGACAGATCACGTGTAGTACAATCAGATGAACATAATTAGCTCTGCCTAGGGGTTACACCATCTTACAGTGGATGTAAAGCAAGACCTAGACATCAGGGTTGCAAAGGTGATTAAAAACTTCCTTATGTTCTTTGAACAGCTTGAGACCAGCAATGTGGTTTTGCATTATGATTTATGTGATCCCTCTGTACCACTGATGAAGGGGTGCTCTTCACTCCTACTTTTTATACCTCCTCCCCTGTTTCCCAGACAGGGTTATGCTTCAGATGCTATCTTGCTTCACATCATGGATTATGCTGCTGCAAGTGAGGCAAACAGCTCCATGACTGAATGTGAAATAATCCCTTTGGTGTTCACGACACCCTGCATTCACCATGCAGCCAAACAAGTGCCAGCCCAAAGGGAAGTCAGGATTGCATGACTAAGGTGAGTGGCAGAGAGCAGGAAGCCCTTTTTGGCATGTTTGCCTTAGATCTATTTAAGAACAATGAGCCAAGTTTAAAGAACTTGATCTTCTCCCTGACTACATGTCCTGAGATCCTACATGGCCTGATACCTGCTCTAACCTGAGAGAAGCCAGGACAAGTTCTATCACTCAGTCTGGAGAGCACAGAAATTGGTACAATGCAATAAGGGGTTTTCTGGGCTAAAGCAGGCAATTTTGCTGTTTGTAGAACGGCAAACATCACAGCATTTCCCTGCAGGAAATTACTCAGGTACCAGGGCTGGCAGGGGTAAATGTGGGAGAAATGTGTGATCTGTGCAGCACCAGCCAAAAGCCTTGCAGCACTAGCACTCATTATATTCATGATGATCTTGCTTCACAAGTTTTGTTGACTTGACCCGTCATTCTGTGATAGATGTTCTTGACTGATAGACATTTCCCCATGGGATAATGTTATTCACAAATGATGTTGTGTCATTTGCACGGTGCTGAAGCAGTCTAAATTTTCCCTGGCCAGTAAATCCGGCTGTCTGCTGAGTGAGAGAGGATTACCCTCTCCACTGTGTTTCTTAGATGTCTGTGGGCTTTGGATATAAAACCCAGTATATCTTATCTAAACATTGGTGTAATATTTGATTTCCTGTTTCTTTTTCTGAATAGCAATACAGTGGAGGGTCTAAAGACCAGTGACTACTGTGATTCTGTCTATGATGATGGCGTTTGCGGGAGACACAATGGGAGGATTGGATTGCATCAATCTGGTCACTTAAGACTATAAAAAAGAATTCACCTCTCATACTGTCAGTCTTTAAGTAGCAGATAAATAAATACCATGTCCATGCCTGGTTTGGTCCTCAGCATGTGTTTAGAAATAGCTTTTTGCTCTCACTGAAGAGAGAAGGGTGATCTCCAGCATATAAAGAGAATAACTGGAATGGCTTTGTCCTTGTCTTCTTCCCTCTTTCCCTGTTCTCCAGTTGTGGTCAAGGGCATTCATCTTTTTGGAAGTTTCCTGAGAAGAACCAAAGTCTTATATACTAGACACTGAACTAGAACACATGCAGTTTTAAATTATTTAGCAACTCTACTAAAGGCATCCTGAATTTTCTCTACCTGCAGTCTTTAAATAGGAGCTAGGATAATGAGTCTTATGTCTGTTTGATAATGTTTTTTTTTTAAATGAAAGTAAGTCAGGCTTCAAGACAAAATATTTTTCCAGTCTACAAATGACCCTGCCTTTCACAGGGCTCAGTTTCTGTTTGCTCACCATTTTTTTTTTTCCACTGAAGTTCTGCAATGGTAGCAGTTTTCCTCTGCATCTCATGGCAAGAGCAGTTTATTCAGCATGCTAAGCAGGAAACATGGTTCTCTCATTAAGCCTTTTCTAGTCAGCAAGGAAACTGAATTTGTATCTGTCATCTCAAGGTAAAATAGGAACCATTGATTCCTGGTGCCCGGCAGGGATTATTTTGTGCCATGTAACATGAAGATGAATCTTCCCTTGCAACGTTTAACTAGCAAAGGATGTGTGATGGAAATGCTTGGAAGGTGGAAACACCAACTGGGGAAAAATATATGTTGTTAAGTGTTGCTAGAAATGTCCTAAAAACTAGTGTAGTTAGAGGGAATTTGTTACATGCCGTTTTTTTCCCCAAACATCTTTCAGTCTTTATTTTCAAAAGTTTCTTGTATCAAGCATCACTTGGCTAGCATTCTTGAGGATTTCTTTCACCTTCTATTTAGTTCCTCCTGTAGTTCTGTCATCATCTCGGTCTTGCCTTTGGCCCATCTTAACAGGCCGATATCAAAGGTTGGTCCAATCCCATCTTAGGTTACAGTATTGAAAATATTTCTGAGAAATTTTGTGGAAATGGAACTTGCCTATCCCATACAATTATCTAAACACATAAAACTCCAGGAGTGAGGCCAAATTATGAGAAGATCCAGAGTTTCCAGTGCAAATCCAAGTACACTTTTTTAAAGCAACAGTAAGGATTTAACGGAGTATGTGAAATTCAGATGCCTGGGGAGGAATAACAATCAGACACAAGGAACTCTTGCCTCAGAACATGGATTTCTTGTAGGAATTATAAATGCATAAAAACAATCTGGATATGGCTTCCTTACAGAAAATTATTATTTAAAAATGACTGTTAAAAATTTTTGCTTTTCAAATAAAATTTGATTTTGGAGGGAAGAATAATAAATTCAGGTGTAGAGTGAGAACTATTTTGAAAAACAAAGAACTATGTGGAAAAAATCATTTTTGGAAGAAAACAGTTAATCATCTATTAAAATAAAAGCAGTTTTAATGGGAAAAGACAAACATATATAATTAGAAGCTATTGAAGTTATCCGTTTTTCAGGTCAGAGTTGTTATATATATTGCTGGTGGGGATAACGCTATTATTTAGCATTCTAAGCTACATTTTAAGGACTTCATATTGATGTGCCATGCTGTTGAGAAGCATTGTTATGGTATTGAAGCTTACTTAAGGCTTTCGTATTCTTTTGTCCTCGTGTGCCATTGCTGGTAGCAGTTTCAGCTTTGACTGTTTCAGATCCATTGCTGAACAAAGATACTGCAGAGAGGCAAGGAACTGTAATTGCTATTGATGAGGCTGTGCTGTGGTATAAAGCTGTGGAGTCCTACACGATATACTGGAGTGTGATGGAAGGCAGATAAGCCGAGAGAGCTAATTAAATGACTTTTTCTCTCTATCAGGATCAAAAAATTATTATTAGCAGACTTTCAAAATGAGAAGTTACTGTCTATTATCTGAATTTCCTGCAGCTTCAGGGAGAGTTGTAGTGTGCCTCTGCTTAGCATGTCATCAACTTGTCTTAACCAAATTGAAACTTAACCCTTTAAATGGGGGAAGGGTAGTTCACTGAAAGTGAAACAAAGGTTTACTAAAGAGAACTAGTACCACAGTGAGTCTGTGTGAGCACTCAGGTGACAAGCAACAATGGGGAAAAGAGAGAAGGATTCTGAAAGTGAAAATACTTTTTAAAGGAAAAAGAAAAAGCAATTAAAAAAGAGGCAAAGTGAGTAGTATGAAAAATAACATCTCTGAAGCAAAGAATTAGAAAACAGGATCTAAACCCTGCTTTTTTTATTTTCTCTTGTGCCTAACACGTATGAAATGGAGGAGATTGACAGCTTTGAAAATTAAAGCTTACTGTTTAGGATAATAATTTTCAAATGGGATCTCTTTATATAACAGCCCTTTCTTCCAGAATTGTTGTGAAGTGCTTTAATAGAGCAAAGGCAGGCACTGCAGCTGGGGAAACCTGGAATGGAGCAGTACCAGCTAGCTCAGCATAGTCCACCAAAGCATTTCTCTTTGTACTAGAAAATACCACTTCAAAACCAGTTGCCATTTCCTCCAGTTTCCCCTAGGCTTGCTGGACTTATACTACTGTAATAGAGGTCCAGATTTCAGCAGTCCACTTATTTAATGTCAGAAGGCAAAAGGGTTTGGAACAAGACTGAAGATCCAGTCTTGTATTACTCATTTTTCTCTGCAAAAGAATAAATACAGTGAGCTCACTGGAAAAATAATTCCCATCTCTGTTCAGATATGCAAGAAAGCTCTCCTGCTTCTCTTCTCTGTAAAGTCTGTAGGTCCAAGTTTAGGGAGGGGGGAAAAGGGAAGCCCACCTATGGCATCTGCTACAGATCTGCAGGAGCCCTGGCTCTAGTGAGCCCTTCACAGTTGTGAATGTGAGAGGGAGAATTGTTATGTCTTAAAGAGAACATTCCAAGATTGCAGGAAATGAGTCTCCCCATCACAAATGGCCTCTTAGCTGCTCCCAGGGTGACACAGTGTCTGAAGCCTGTTTATGCACTAAGGTGAAAGAGGAGGGAAGTGAATCTCCAGCCATCACAGACAGGGATGTTTATTGGAATGGAAGAGCTATGAATTTAGATATAATACTATTTAAATTGTAAGGAACATTCCTACAATCCAGACAAACCACAAGTGACATGTGAATCAGCTTCCTCAGTCCTGTGAATGTGAAAGCTGTGGCTGCACCAAATTCTCCCTTCCAGCCCTGCTAAGTGCAAACACTGGGCAAGGAGAGTAGATGCTTGTGTTTCCAAAGGAAGCATCAAAATTTCCAGTGACTTGAACCAATCCAGACACACTGGAACAAACACTTCTTTTGGCAAGAGATCCTAATGAGTTTTGGGTGGGCTAGAGGGGCTACAGAGTCTGAACAGTGTGTACAAGTGGACCTGGCACTGCCACAGCATTTAGCAAGTCTCACTTCCATTCCTTCTTTTACTTCAAGGCTGTTGTACGTGACCTTGGAGACTTTGTTTTACCTACTTTGGTCCAGCTTGTCCCTTCAGAAAGAAACCTCAGTCAGTTTGTGAAAGTCTCTCATGGAATGTGACCATAGCCCTGTTGCTGCCTCTGCTTTCAGTGAGCCAATATTCCTGTCGTTGGTAAAAGGCTCAGGTCAGCCTGCTCTCTGTTCAAAAGACAAATGTCTGAACCCCACTTAAACAGAGGCCTTGTGCTGGCTCTCTGCTCTCTGTATTCCACTGGGCGCTCTTTATCTTTCAGAAAGAAAGAAAACAATCCATACATGCCAGAAAGACAAATGCAAAAGCAAAACACTTCTATTTGCTTGGGTTAAATGCATAGATCTTGAATTGTTTTGGTCCATTTAAACATTACAATACCAAAACCAGCAATCAGCTCCTCTGGATAATTTTAGAAACTGTCTTTCCTAAAGCCAGCAGTGGTATAGCAGCGTGAGAGTAATGAGCAGTGACAAATTATTTGTGCTATTTCCAAGGGAAACTGTTGGCATTAACTTGATGCAGAGTCTTTGTTACCTTATGAATAAGAAGTGCAGTTAATATATTATACTCCATGTGTCTTCCAACCCTACCCAGAAAATAATTACACTTTATGGAAAGTTAAGTAGGCAGCAAACTAAGCGGTATGAAAACCACACACAGTAAAACTCCGTTGGCTGCAAACACTGAACAGTTGTTTTGTCCTTCTACTTTGGAGAACTTCATAATTATACATTTAGTGCTACTGAGAGATCCACTGTGCAATTACACAGCCCAGCAATAATGGCACCAGTTACTGTGCAAATACAGGGAGCCACAAGAGATTAAAACAAATGCATCAGCAGCAATATGTGGAAACAAGATGAGAACAAGGAGTGGGTCCAGGTGTTACTCTGGTAGAGAGTTTTATGGAGGTTTGTTCAATTAAGACAAGAACATTAGGGCAGTAGCTTTGTCCTCCAACAGATGTGGCATTGGCCCAAAGCTGCCTCCAAAGGGAGTTGGTCTGGTTTGGTAGGAGCTATGGCATCAGCTGACAGGGGGATACACTGCCAGGGCTATTCAGCTGCACAGCCTGTTTCCTGGCTCACACAGGACTGGGAAGAGGTCTGAAGGAGGTATGGGTCCTAAAGGCATTTGAATGGAGTTTTGTACCTTAAAACCCACCTGTTAGAACATGAAGAGAGTTCCCACTTCCAAATTATCTAAGCAATTCACAGTCATTACCAAATCCATTGTTACAACACCTTTATGACACAAAGTGACTTAGATTATTTCACTTAACCTTTAGGTGTCCAAAGCTTTGAGCAGAAACTCCTATCTTTCCTTGGAGGGAGAGACAAGCCCTTCTGAATGGGACTCCCAACTTTTAGAAAAGCTGTGTGAGGAACAGCTGAAGCTACGTTGTGGGAACTGATGAGGAAAGGAGAATTGTTTGTGGAGACCAATGGAGAGTGTCTAAGTACTGGGTCACAGGACAGCTCCTAAACCTTCCTAAGCCTAGACCAACTTTCACAGACTCCAGGATGGTGTCCAACTCTACATCTACATTGACTCTGCTCTTTGCAGTTTTCTAGAGCCACATAACTTCTTATGGAGCTTAGCTACAATTTGCTGCCAGACCACAGACTACTGCACGCAGACTACATGCTCTCAGCTGTGCCTTTCAAGGCTGAAAGCTGTCTTTGGTTTTATTTTATAACACAGTGGCTGTATTTCCAGTGCAGCTTCCCCAGACTTCTACACTAAATCAACAGTCCGTGTAGTCTGCTGATGGGAAAATGAACCTCTAGGCTCTCGTCCGGCTGAGGAGGTGCATCCCAACAGCTTTTGTCTACCGGGGAGAACCACAATTACCAAGCATAAAACTGTTTCCCAGTTGGCAGAGATTCCACCTCTTCTGCTGAAATTGTGCTAAATTCAAACAAAAGCAGTTTCCACGGGATGGGAGCCCAGCAGAAGAAGGAAACATGGCTCAGTAGCTCTGGGGTTACTTCATGGACTTAGGAGGTGGGAAGCTTGGGCCATTTCTAGAGCAAGTGGCTTTCTCTTTTTGCTCTCTCTATCTTTCTTTGCCCTGAATTTCTTCCTTGCCAAATGGGAGAGATATTTAAATCTTTCAGGCAACCCTCTTGGTTCAAGCAGTCTCTTGGCAGCTGTTATTTGGACACAGGACCTCTCTTATGGCCTGTCAAAGGCCTGCCCTTTTAAGCAGTTTCTGATTCCTGTGCCATCTCCTTTACCACAATTCAAAGCTTATTCTCCTCATTTAAGGCCTTGAAAAACACTTTCTGCCTCTTTTAGAGTAAGTTTACCTCCTGAAAAGCTGCCATTCCAATTTGAAAATCACATAGAAAGGAAAAAGACAGAATTTCTCCTGTTTCCTACATCTGTATAATTTAATGTTTCTCAAAAAGACTTCTTTCGATTTTCCACGTAATTTTTGCAAACTTCTTCCTCTGCCTAGTCTGTCATCTCATCTTTATACTTTTTCTGTTACACTGACTGGCAATGCCTCCTTTCTTTCTGGTCTCTTAGAGCATCCTCCCTTTACAGTCTAGATTTGCCTCATGATTATGTTGAATACAATTTCTTTCAGAGTACAATAAATCACACTATCCAAACTAGCTGTCCTTTCACAACTGTGGCTTGGCTTTGAGATCCAGACAAAGAGCATTCATGTAAGTATACCTTTAATGGAGAGCCGACTGAATGCAAGCCTGACTAATGCCTGCAATAAGTATTTAACTTACTTTAGTGTTACTATCTAAAAAGGTCTGTACTTTCTTTACGGGAAGCTTCTTTCAGAATTAGCTTAAATCGAGCCTGGGAAGAGATGTAATTCGAGTATTCTGCTGCTTGGTTTGCAACTCATTTGTAGACTTATTTTATGCAGTCATTATCACATTTATATATCTTGCAAAGTTCTGTTAAGATCTGGTTTCTTCACAGGTGGGAGTGGGAACTGCTGTCTCTCAGCAACTGCTTACCAATTCAAATTAAATTAATTTTATTAAAATTACAACAGCACTCTCAGCATACTCAGCTAGTTCATTGTAATAGAACTCTGAATTTATACAGCCTTTTGTCTAGAAACCTTGATGTATATTACATGTCTTGGTCAAATCAGTTCTTCTAATACCCCTGTGAGAGAGGTGAATAAATATACTTTAAAGACTGATTTTCTTCTAGGCTGTGTTTAGTTACTCAGATATATTTATAGCCTTGAAAAAAATCTTGAAGTCAGTTTTAGTGCGGAATAAATCCCTATGTTAATTTTCCAGTGCTATTTTTTTTTTTTTCTCAGGTGCTTGAAATTACTGAACTGCAGCACTTGCCAGCACTAAACTAGAGGCCTGGAAGGAATGTGTGGCTGTGTTTCAGAGCTGGAGCTAGTATAGCCTGCCTTTCAGAAGTGCATGAATTGTGTCTTAATTTTTGGAGTTCAGATACAGCTGAGATAGATGAGACCGGACATGCCACCAACAAAATACTCTGTAGCTGTATCTCTGGCTATGTCCTAAGCTACACTCCTATTTAAAATCAAAGTAAATTTTTTATATCTCCGTATTATATATTTGGCTGGCAAAGTAATCTGTTCTGAACAAGTGTATTATAAACTGATAAGTTGTCCCAATTTTGACTGGGTAGAATTAATTTTCTTCCTGTTTATTAGCTGGTACAGTGTTGTGTTTTGGATTTAGGACAAGAATAATATTGATTACAGATTTATGTTTTAGTTGTTTCTTAGTAGTGCTTACCTGAAACCAAAGATGTTTCATCTTCTTATGTTGTCCTGCCAGTGAGGAGCTTGAGGGACACAAGAGGCTGGGAGGGGACACAGCTGGGACAGGTGACCCCGGCTGCCCTAAGAGGTGTTCCATACCATATGTCATCATGCTCAGCATGTAAAATGGGGGGAAATTTGATGGCCTCACTGCTGAGGAGCAGGCTGGGCGTCAGTCAGAGCAACTCTGTCTTGTTTTTCTTGGGTTTTATTTCTCTCTCTCTCTGTTATTTTCCTTTTCATTACTTCTTCTTATTATTTTATTTCAATCATTAAACTGTTGTTATCTCAGCCCACAAGTTTTCTTGCTTCCACCCATCCAATTCTCTCCCTTAACCTGCTGTGGGGGGGAGACTGAGCAAGCAGCTGTGTGGTGCTTAGTTGCTGGCTGGGGTTAAACCACAACACAAATTCACATTAATTCGGTCAATAATTGCTTTGTTGTTTATCTTTTTAAATCAATTCTCTAGTTTACATTAAAAAAAACTCACCTGTTGTCTTCAATGAGAGTTAGACTATGATTGGTTTTGAGTCTACAATATGTCTCTTACCTCTTTCTTTCCAAAAATTAAAATTAAAATTTCCAAATGCGTCATTCCATTTTCATAGACACCTATGTTATTTAAAACCACATTTTATATGTATTATCATTAAATCAACTTAATACCATTCCCATATCTCATTTGTACCTTTATCTCAGCTGTTAAAATGGAAATGTTCAGTGCATTCTCCACATTCATTTGACTTGGAAACTACATTGCTTATGTCAAACAAGAATGCTTGTGTCTTCATTGGTGGGAAAAAGCTGGGTATGTTGTTTCCTAAACATATGACACAAATCCCCATCTAAACGGGAAGATAAATAGAGTTTGAGTATCAAGGTTGAAGACCAAAGAACATCTACCTGCTTCTCCGTTCATCTCTCTTGCTGGCACCCCTTTAGCAGTTAATTTAACTCACTAACCTGGCTACGAAGTAACCAAGAAAGAGTGACAGGATCATTTTCTTCCCCAGTGGTGAGCTGAATCAGCTCAGAAAACAATCTGAAAGAATATTACTTCAAATGGTTCAAGTGAACCATGTTTTGAAGGTGCCTGTTTCTCACGCTGATTTTAAAAGGAGTACGTGGAGTGAGCTCAGAACCAAATGTCTACACTGAAAAAACCTCTAACTAGGGAAGATAGGGCTCACCTTAAGCAATTCCTGCTTAAGCTGAGTAACCCAGTCTGCCTGTGAATTTCAAACCAAGTCAGACATGCTGACAAGACCAAGCTCCTCAAAAAAACATGGCTATAACTTTCCTTGCAAACACAACAGAAACAGGTTCATTGCAGGTATACAACAGCTGAGGTATTGGAACTAGGGTGGGAGACACCTAACTTCCTCCCTGCCACTCCTCTTCAGCCCTGGAGCTATCTTCTCCCAACACTATAACACAATACATTAATTTTCAGGCTACATAATGCAGTAAGGAAAGAAAAATTCTGGAAATGCATCAGCTGTTACTCTCTTCTGTTTCTCTGTAGAATTGCCTTTGTAATTCCCTTTTCATAGAACAAATATCCATTAGAAAAAAAATGTGTGCTTTACATAATCTAGAGTTTAGTACAACAACAAAAGAATGGATTGAAAAATCAAACTTTGGAAAAGCAAATGCCTTTTCTTAATACATGATCATTCTTAATATCAGCTTAATATCAGTGAAGGAAACTTCATTGCCTAGTTTAGGTACTGATGTTAACAACTCACTCATATTTCTTTGGCTCTTTCAGCAACAATTACACAAATCAGTGCTAATTTTGATCTGAAAGAGGAGGTGGAGTACAGGTGGCAGGTAGAGAAATAAAGGGATTGATGAATTTATCAGTTTAGCTAACTCTTCTGTTTCCTAAGAATAAAACAGAGATACTTGTAGCCTGTTAAATGCCTTAGAAGAAAGCAGCAGACATGGATTTAAAAAAAATTCCCAAACTTGTCTCTTCTTGCCTTTTATGAGAGAAGTGGAAAGCTGAAAGGAAATTAAAATGCATCAGCTAGCATTTTTAAATGAGGAGCTCTTAACACATGTCAGAGCAATGCCATCACCAGGATGAATGGGTTTGTGGAGACTGGCCTCTCCAGCATAGCATGCACACAGACCTGCAGTAATCCTTCACGTGGATAACCATGCAGCGGTTACATAAGTGTTGTGAATATTTTTGGCAGTACTGAGTTTGCTATTGGGAAGAAAAATATGACTTGTTTGACATCTAAGTTTAAAAGTATGTTGGGGAGGGAAGAAAGAAATTGTAAGATTTCTTTAAAATTTGTTTATGTAGACAGTTGAGTGGAAGACAGGGTGAAAGCAAAAAAAAATTAAAATCAGATATTTTATACTGTGTACCTTATGGTTTTTCTCTCATTTGACACTCCTCTGTGTGAGGAGAAGTAAAAGCAGAAGAATGGGAATAGAGTGAGTGAGTGAGTGAGTGAGTGAGTGAGTGAGTGAGTGAGTGAGTGAGTGAGTGAGTGAGTGAGTGAGTGAGTGAGTAGGATTTCCACTGCAGAGGAGGCAAGATTGATGTCTGGGACAACTCTGGTCTTTTAGACCTCTGCTGAAAAAGAAAATTGGGGACTGAAACCAGGAGAGCAGTTAACTTGAATTCTTGCACACAGGATGATCCACAGCTGAGGCTGGGTTTGGGTGACCAGGGCTCAGAGCAACACAGCTATGCTGTGGTGGGATCCCTGGTGCCTTGCCCCCACAAGTTCCTCGGGCAGGGAAAGGCGGTAGGGGCTCTTTTGATGCCTTGTAGTCCACTCCCTGACACCTCCTACGCTGATGGTCCCAGTTCATCCCCTGTTTTATATGCCCTGAGGGACATGCACTGATCATCTGACACCAGCTAATGTTGGTGCTGGTCATGAGAGGATTGCTGGTATGTCCCATTATGTTATTGGTACATCTGTCACTTGACAGAGAAGGTGACAGAACACACCTCTCCTCCTGTGCCTCCACGAAGTACAAGACAGCCTTCCCAGTGGAAAGCTGGACACAAACTGAGGATGTGACTAAATAGTCCTGGAGTTCAGCTGAACTCTGGGGAGCCCAGGAGCTGAATGAATCTATGCCTACGTTTTCAAGTTTCTGATGTTCCAGACTGGTTACTTTTCCAGTGAAAATGTTCTCTACAACTTGGCGAGAAGCACAGTCATGTTTTATTCCTTTCAAGAAAACACCCACTTAATTCCATTATGTTATTGTTTTCTCTAAGTCCTCTTCTGCTGTAAAGAGAGAGAATGAAGTGCAAACAGAGAGAGATAGATAAATTATTAATGAAGCAGCCCTTTGCTGTTTAGCTACAGGCAGTGTCAGTGAGCTTCTTCAATTCTCTCCTGCCATTTCCTTGGCAAGCCACAAGCTGCAGATTCCCACTAGCTCCAGGGTCCAGAGGAGAGGGAGGGTTGTGCTGCAGGCCTGGAGGCAATTAGGATAATTAGAGCACCTGAAGATCCTGATAGGTTCGTCGAAGGGACATAGGCACTAATAAGGGTAAGAGGCAACAGTTTTAGTATACAATCACTTGGGGGCTTTTTGGCCTTGCCTTTACTGTTAAAAAAAAATAAAGAGGCAGGAAAAGATCTCTGTCCCTGAGAAAAAGTGGTTAACAGCACTTGAAAACACAATAAATTTTGTGGATAACTTATCTCCCTATTTAGCAAATGCTTAAAAACGAAGCTGAGATTCCCTGCAGGAGAATTCTCACTTGCTGAGAGGTGTCAGCACATAAACAGTCAGGGGAACAGACCAAGTGGATAGGGTTTTTTTTTTTTCTCAGGGGATGGTGTAGTTTTGGGTGGAAACAGATGGCTATACCTGTAACAATAAACAAAATAGGAGCAAGGACTTTTTCGCTGGCACTGAGGCCAAGTTGCATGGCCCAGCTGCATTTGTACTACTTACCAAGTCTCTCTAGCTCTTCTGTACTCTAGGTGGTAACCCAAAAAGAGAAGTAACTTCTTTTTTTTTCTTTT
>VWZT01000183.1:455609-489692 GCA_013397055.1 Pachycephala philippinensis
TCAGTGTATCAGCCCATCAGAGTGGAGGTTACTTACCACAGCTCTGGGTAGCATTTGTTGCATGTGCTGAGGCAGAAAGGTTTGCTGTAAGACCTATACATGGCAGAAAGAGCCAATTTAAAGTTGTTTATCTCTTACTGATGTTTTTTAGTTCTCTCTAGGGAGCTACTTCAGAACAGGTTTTGGTCCTGGCCTTGGTAGATCTAGTTGAAAAATTAAGAAAAAAACAGTGAGTGAGCTAACAACCAAGCAGAGGAAATGAGTCAGGGGTACAGTGCTGACAACCCTGGTTCTCTTTTTTATGAATGTGGATGTACCCTGGGCATCAGCTGAGCCACTCTGCCCCACACAGATTTAGCTGTCATGTGATTTATTCCTAGCTCCATCATAAGATCAAGACACATAAAATAGATCCATAAAAATCCCATATGTTTTAAAAACCTTTTTCTAGATTGACTTCAGATCTTGAAACTCCACGCAGCTGCTTAAACTCTCCAAGTGTTTACCTTTCTGCTTGAACATTTTCCATAAACCTCAATGCCAGATAATGAGAGACACACCAGCCCTGACAGGATTAAGCCATTTCAAGTCCAGGTTACTTCCAACTCGTGTTTCATCCTGTCCATCTTGCCTAGGCAGCACAATTCAGGTGACCTAATTCTATGCCTAATCCAAACCAAAACACAGAGTCATTTCGCCAGAGGTCCATAAAGCCTGGAAGTTTATTCTTTGCTTGTGAGCCTTAACATTTCCAGCTATTCACTCAAAGAACTTCCAGGGGTGGGAAAGGTACACCACTGTTCCAGAAGGGGGTTGTGAGGATAAATGATCCATAAAGGAATAGAAAATATCTATTGGTTAAACTTGCAGTTGACAGAAGTTTGGTGACACAGAAGTAGTGCAGACAGCTGGATTAAATAGAGGAACAGGAAAAGCACCTTATACTTGCAGAACTGGAGACCTCTGGAAGGAAATAAATTAAAGAAAGACCTTGGAGTTGTACTACCTCAGTGTGGGCTCTCAGTGGATTTCTGTCATCTGAAGGATTAAAACCATTTGTGATGTATGGACAGGGAATCCCTTCAACTCTGGTTTCTATTCACATGGCAGTGATACTATATCACTGTATCTTGCCAACCTGTATTGTCCATGTCAAAAAGAGTGCAGATATACTTGCACTCAAAAGGATCCTCAACAGGATCCCTGTAAAATGATCCACAGATTAGAAAGCAACATTACAACATGAAGGTAGATTCTGTGCTCTATTGAGCTCCATTCTGTGCTGAATTCTGATGATGGAAGGAGGCGGTTTTTTTCCCCCCCCAACCTTTCTGGCAGAGGAAAAATAAGATTCAGAACCCGAAAATTAAGACATAATATCCTATTAGTGAAGATAATTAAAACTTTGAAACATTTTATCCAGTCTATGTCTCTATACTTGTGAAGGATCTGTCTCCTGATGTCTTGCAAATGAAATCGTGTGTCAGTCAGAAGAGAGGTACCTTAATCCAGCTACAGTTTGTACAGGTCTCATGGCCCCTTCTGGCCCTGGAATGAATTAATGCAGATCTACATCTGTGAATATTCTGCTTAGTTCTGGTTTTGGTCACAGAGAGGGCAGAAAAACATAAAAAGTCCTCATAATACTGATAACACTTGTGGCTTACTGTTAAGACTGCAGTGAAAATCAAAGCTCATGTGTCAAGCCTGTAGCCAGTTGCCCTCAGGGTAAAGGAGTGTGAAAATGGGCTCTAGACAAACAGAACTGAGTGAAAACTAGAACTTTAAATTTTCAGCAGAAAAAAAGTAGCTTCTGGCAGTTTTCATTGCATGCACATGGAGTTACTGTGAAGTAATATATATTCATGTTAAATCTATGAATAAACTTGTGCTATAAGGTTCTGCTGCTCTTAATACTTAAGGCCCCATGAACTGGAGTGTTAATGAACTCTTGAACCCTTATTAGTGTGAAATGTGCTAAGTGTGTCAGGCAGGGGAGAAAGACAATTAATGGGCTAGTGGATGACATCCAGGTTAGGGAAGGCTCAGTTAATGGGAAGTCAAGAGCATGGAAGATAAGACATCATGCATTGTCAGGAGCCAGAATTTTTTTCCCAGCATTAAATCTTGTCTAATTTAGACCATTCAAGAACTACTAACAAGCTGGTTTGGTTTACTTTGTAAAGGCTCCCAAACGAAGAAGGTGTCTCAACATTTCCATCTTTTGTCTGTTAGAATCCCAAAGTGTACTTTAAGAATAAAATTTAGACTCCACTTTAATCCGAGGACAAAAACAGGAGATGAAATTTACTTAAATTCTGATACGTAAATCTCTTACATATAAATGTATATGAATCTATAACGTCTACATATACCTTCTTCAGTATTTCCATGTTCCCCTTTCTTTATGCTACAGAAGTTTAATAGAAATGCTAAATCAGTTAATCTGATCTATCTTGTAGTAAACTAAAAAGACAGATGAAGAGGTAGATTTCAAACTGTTTTGGGCTGCGAGCAGTGATATGCCTGCAATTTCTCTCTCTTTCTCTGGAGGGACACGGGATAGTGATCTGAGACTACATGGCTGACCTCTGTAGGGATGTAAGCAGATGATATTTGATGGCTTGTGACAGGCACAGTCTGACAGCAGAACAGCTATTCCCTAAAATGACAGCGCTTATTCCACTGCATGATTTGGGCATTTGGGCAGTTCGGCATCACCCTGACTTTTAAAAATCACCTTTTTTCTGTATTTAATTCTGTAATTGTGACACAGGTTGCCCCCTTGCTCCCATTTTAATAATCCCCCTTGGTTTTCAGCCATATGAAACTAAGGAATAGGAAAGATTGTATGGCAAGGTTAGATGTTTAGGATTTTCCTTGCCATGAGTCATATCTTCGCCTTTATAAACACACATTTCTCACTAAATTAATCACTCTCAAAGAGAATAAAACTCCGACCAACAGGGAATATGCTGCCTTTCCCTGTTCCTAAAATACTGTACACAAAATGGGCTCAGCTTTGTTACCATGGTTGTCTGGAGCCAATGGGAAGAAGGTCCAGGAACATTTCCAATGTACTTCCTGAGCCAGCCATTGAGAAGACAGCACTCACTTTACAGGGTCTGGAGAGGAGTAAGTTGAATTGTTGCTAAAATACGAGGTAAATGAGGGTTTTGGATCTGTTCCTCTTCCCTGCTTTTCTAGAGCTTTCCATATGAAAAGATTTCTATGTCTCAGTGTCTGAATGGACTCAAGCACATGTGATTTGCTTAATCAGCAGGTCAGGG
Source organism: Pachycephala philippinensis (assembly GCA_013397055.1). Classification (NCBI taxonomy): domain Eukaryota; kingdom Metazoa; phylum Chordata; class Aves; order Passeriformes; genus Pachycephala; species Pachycephala philippinensis. The sequence continues at coordinate 458,900 of VWZT01000183.1, forward strand.
TGATGTGGAGACAATCCACACAGCCCCTGAGATCTTGGAGCTCCCAGCAGCAGGCTTGCATTTGACAAGCAAGTTTGAATTTACTTCTTCTTGCAGCTGTTGAAGAGATTTTAGTCTCTGAGTTTATCATTTGACTCCTGAGCCCAGAATTCACATGAAGTTTAAAAATCAATGAATTAATTTAGTGTCTTGCAAAAAAAGTACATAAGGAAAGACAGGGAACATTTGGAAGAAGAAGTAAAATATAGCTCTATCCTTGATCTTCTGTATAAGCTTAGGTGAGTTATTTCACCCTCAGTCTGTTTCTCTTTTATCTTTCTTGGCTATTCAAGTACAGGCTCCCTTAAGACAAAAACTGTCTCTCTTTGTTATAGTCAGGCAGCTCCTTCCACAACAGAGTCTTAGTCCCTAACTACATATTTGATGTTTAGTAATGCAAATAAAAAATTAACTTACCACACTGCTAATGCGTTTAGTTCTGTAAAATGCAAATTGAGTCAAGTTTTGTTATAAAGGCTTTTTTACTAAAAAATCATAAATGATTTGGGCTAAAATGGCTAGCTGTTGTATGCTTCTATCTGCTCTTAGATGAGATTCTCCAAGGAAAAGGTGATTCTCCCCATTGCCCGATAGGTTTTTTGGGTAACAGGAAGAACAATATTTTTTTCTGTTATGAGCAAGCACAGGTACATTTGGATAGTTTTAATGGATTGATAACACCCTGAAATTAAAGAGGTTACCCAGGAAGTGGCACTCATTATAACGCAGGACACTCTAGTGCACATCTCCTTTAGGCTAAGGATAAAGGTGTATAAATTTATGAGCTATGCCAGGCAACTAGCTCTGGAAACAGAAGAGAAATAACCAAGTGTGTCTCTGTGCCCTGGTTAATTAACATTGCCAGCGACCAGGGTAATTAACTTACGTGCTGTGATGAATTAATGCTGTCCTGTGTGCAGGGTTCAATCGGATATCTCTGCCAAGCACTGGGTAACATTATGTAAATGTTCCAGCTAGTCCAGCATGATGCACAGCACGGATCCATCCAAAATCAAGCTGCGAAGACTGATCAATCTCATCTTTGAATCACAAGCCATTTATCTGTGTAGTTCAGGTAGGAAAGTGTTCACCAGCTGCTACATTACTCTGATGCTTAAATACATTACAGGGCTCTCCAAACTTCATTTGAAACATCAGGCATGAGAAAGTGCCAAAAGCTTAATAACAGGTGAGAGACAGTGAAGTCGTACTTGTTTCAAAAACATTTAGGTAACGTTTCAGGAGGTAGAAATGCTCCAAACTGCTCAGCTTTCAAGCATAACTGCTTTTTGACAGATAATCTCATGAGAGAAATCAGGCAGAAAAGACACAATCACCTTTTCCTACCAGCAGACAGACCATGTTGAGTAAGGATAGTGATGTAGAAGACTCTGAGGTTGATATATTAGAGCTGACAAGCACACTGTATGGAGTATGGAATATTGTGTGGCATATGTGTATTGGAGTTGACCTGTCAAAATTGGAGTAAGAAAGAACCATGGATCTCAGCATTTCACTCATTTTGGAAGGCATGAGTCTCACCAAGTGTAGACATCCATACTGGAAACGTCTACATCTGAGCTAGTCACTCTTAATTCAGTGAAGATGGACTTTCTGAGTAGAATACAGATAGTGCAAAAGAAGACATCTAAACTAGTTCACATAGCTCACTACAGGCAGGCCTATTTTAATTTCCCTTGTATTAGAGGAAGTAGCTCAGAATTATTAATTTACATCCACATGTCTGCTAACACTGCAGATGTTGAATATTATGTCAGATAAATCTCACTGTCTGATTTACTCTCATCTGATATTCATGAATAGAATTGCATAACAACCTGCATTACTGAAATATAGTAGTGATAAATATGAATGAAGAGTAAGATCTATGCCTTATTAGATGATAATAAATACTCTTGGAAACACCTTATTTTTTCTCTGAGAGAAAAAATGTGCGTAGCAATAAAGGTGTATGGAAGAAGATACACATATTTATGTATAGAGCACAGCATATAATACTTCCTAAAACACACAAAGGTGGCTAGAGGAGGACTTCACTGGATGGAGATTCACGACAGCTTCCCATGCAAAGCCACCTCTGTGGTCCATTATCTCATTAAGAACCACTTCAGGTTCCCTGCAATAGGAACTATTCGAGGGTATGCAATCAGTTTGAAGGTGCTGTCATTAGGTACACACTCACGTGCATCCTCTGCTGTCAACAGAAAGGAAATCACACCTTCATAGATCACTTCAGAAGATCTGAGATGTGAGCACCTACTGAAAATCTGTCTCCCTCCACTGACTGCAATTTATGCCAGCCTTTGTTATGAAAATTCTCTTCTCTATTATATCAATCAGTCTTTATAGGATGACAGTGTATTAACTTTGTTAATATACATTAGCGCACATTATCCACTGTAATGTAAGGAGGTAGTGAAATTTGGTATGGTTCAGGCTTAAGTAAAACAAACTAAGGGACAGATCAAGCCTGTAAATAAATATATTGTTTCTTGGAAGCTTAGAGTGGCCCATGAAGGATAAAGGACACTCCTGGAAAACCAAGATAACACCAGCACCCTAGTCCCTCTAGAGTCATAGAATCATTTAGGTTGGAAAACACCTCTAAGAACCTTGAGTCCAGTCATTAACCCAGCACTGCCAAGTTCACTACTAATCCATATCCCCTAGTGCCATGTCTCAGAAGTACCTTCAGGGATGGTGACTCAAACACTTCCCTGGGCAGCCTGCGCCAAGTCTTGACATTTTTCATGAAAACATTTTTCCTAATGTCCAATCTAAACCTCCTCTGGCACAACTTGAGGCATTTTCCTTGTTTCCAGTTGCTTGTTACTTGAGAAAAGAGACTGATTCCCACCTGGCTACACCCTCCTGTCAGGCGGTTGTAGAGAGCAATAAGGTCTCCCCTGAGCCTCCTTTTCTCCAAACACGGTCAGTTCCCTCAGCTGCTCTGCATCAGACTTGTGCTCCAGACCCTTTTCCAGCCCTGTTGCTCTTCTCTGGAGACACACTCCAGCCCCTCAATGTCCTTCTTGTAGAGAGGGGCCCAAAACTGGAGACAAGATTCGAGGTGTGGCCTCATGAGTACCAAATACGGGGGAATGATCACTGTCTTGGTCCTGCTGGCCACGCTATTTCTGTTTCTCTAACAAGCCTCTGAAACCCTCCCAGCATCGTCTGGCATCATAGACAAGTAATTATACAGAGAATGAGTCCAGGGATATCTGGATCTATAGACAAGCAACAAGAATGCTGCAGAAATACGGTTGCTTTGCAAAGTTTTACCAATATTAGTAACCGGTAGTATGGGTGTGAGTGATTAGTCAAATCATATTTACCTAAATATTTGAAGGGTATAAGAACCCTACATAAAAATACAACCAGGGTTCTTAAATTTGGCTGGGACACCTGATACACATGAACAAATATGTACCTTTGTAAATCTGTATTTGGCATCCTAGCCTCTCTCCTTGGTCAGCAAGTGTCACTTGAAAATTTTCATAACATCTTACTTTGGTATCTCATTGACTCAAGTAAGATAAATTTGAACCAACAAGAGTAGGGGATTTGCTAAATCACAAATAATAAAATTGTTACATTATCTAAATTAGAACCAAGATTAACTAGACAGAACTAGAGTGTTTGGACTACAAGGCTGTCTGCCTTTCTATTATAAGTCTTTATGTATGCAATGTTATCACTCATAATTAATTTTATTACCAAAATTAAAAAGGCCTTGTACATGTGTAAGGAAATATGTTAGATAAACTCTTTTAATGAACTGAGCTCAGATTTGTATGAACAGAATTAGATTATTCAGTAGAAGCAAGGTATATATTTTTTTAATAGTGAGCTGAAATCAGCAACACTGGGAAAGAAAAATAACTGAATCAGACCCCAGGTTTCTAATGATTCAAAAAGATAAGGAGGGTTTTTTCGTTCTACATTATTAATAGTATTTTTTCCAAATACTTTTCAGAGTCAGAGTATTTTTAAACTCTTCACTATTCAGTGGTAAAAGAAAATAAAAAACAAATCCACCACAAATAAACCACAAAAAAAAAAAACCCAAAAAAAACCAAAAAACCAAAAAAAAAAAAAAAACAAAACCCAAAAAAACCCCAAAAAAAACCCCAAAAAAACCCAAAAAAACCCCCAAAAAACCCGCAGAAACTGCTATTTCCTCCTGCACATAGTTAACAAATTGTATACCATCTCTTCAACTTTTAATTTTAAGCATGAAGTAATATAATCCACAAAGCCTTCACACTGTATAAAACAGAAAAACTGGAACAATAAGCCATTCAACACATCAACACCATTCCTCATGTGGCAACCTGATTATCTGCTGGATTGTAAACAGTTAAAAATTCTTAATTTTGTACTGAAAACTCTTCTTTCAAACCAGAAAATACACTTTTCTCTCTGCAAGCTGTAAAGAAGTCTGAAACTGTAATTGAAAACTTAGTGGGCTGTAGGGCTGACAGTGGAAATAGAGACATACCCAGGCAATGCTTATTTCAATATTCTTGAGCCTGTCAGAAAATGGAATGTAATACCTCTGACACTCTACACTTTAGCCCTTCAGATGGGCTAAGAAAGGTGCTGAGTGGGGCGCAGTCACGGCATCCGATGGGAAACATCTGGTGGAAAGCTTTAGGTGGAACAGGCCACCTGAATCTGGTCCATACAATGTGATATTCCAGGAGCAAAAATCACTTGGCAGATTTCTGTGTTTACAACTAAAGGTCGTACTCCTTCTCACAGCTTGTCCAAAGTGAGAGCAGGCAACAGTTCATATGCAGTTTGATGTATGTTCCCAGCTGACATGAGCCAGAGCAGCCATCAGAAGCAGTCCTGAGCCACTCTCACTCCATCTGCTTGTTTGCGGCCCCCTTCCGCTCTTGATCTTGTGTTGGCACATGTATTTGAGAGTTGTGCAATGGAAATGACCAGGGAACGGATCAGACTGAAAAATTACCCATCCACCAAAAAAAAAAAAAAAAACTTAATTTTCTCCCTTCTATAACTCAGTGTTTAAAGTGCCCTGACCTTGTCTGTTATGCAGTCAGTTCCTTCCCAGTGTAAAGGTAAGATATACTATCATTCCTTTTGTCCTTAAGATACATAAAAATTCAGAGGGAGGGACTGAAGCTCAAGGTGACATTGCCCCAATGACATTATTTGCTACGTTGCTTGTTGTGTTGCAGCATTACAATTGCTAAGCTTTAACATGTCAGATATCTGTTCCTTCACCTTCCAGTATTCTATTTGATTTCTTACACAGTGCTTTTGCCTCTCTGAAAGCAAATCTGGAAATGAGAGACATTGATTATTAGTGTATTCCTGCTCTCAACTTCAAATTAGCTTCCAGGCTTTGCATAACAAGACACAAATTATTCATGTAAGAAAACCAAGAAGTGATTTATTATCATGTCTGATTTCCAGTGAAGAATTTTCTTCAGATCACCCAGGAAGGAGGCTTTCCTGTTTTAAATAAGATAAATTACAATTGACATTGGAATTCAAAACATTACTCCAACCTTTCTAGTTCTTTTGGTCATACAGAAACGAAGCCCATGAATTACATTGACAGCAATGTTCATTAACAGTGTTTCTGGGCCCAGCTTGAAAAATCTGAAATCCTTTGCAAATGCTCAGCTCTGTCTATTCCTGCACCACTAGAGCACTTTCCTTGCCTTGGGAAGACAATAATGGTCTTTGTCCCAGTCTTACAGAAGGGATGTCTGGAGTGGGCTGGGAGCAATCTGTCGGAGAAAACTTTTTGACTGCTATGTAGAAATAAATAGAACAGGGAAGGTTATGCTTTTGGAATAGACACATGGAATACTGACGTGCAGGGATGAACACCAATGTTTTGACCACATCTTCCCTGTGGTAAACAGAAAAACCATGTTTTAATCCAGACCTGCAGAATGTACAATTTCATGGAAAATATGATAATCTACTGCTGGTATAAGGCAAAAGGTTGATGAAATAGGTACAATTTGAAATTGAAGATTTTATAGGAGAAAGATGGCAATGGAAGGTTGCTTTGGGAATACAGACGCTAAGATCACTTGTGCTAAACGGTAGGAAGCACTCTTAAAAACAAGTGAAGACAGGTAAACTGTGTTGAATGTCCATTCCTGTTCTGGAGCAGAAGGAAACCCTCTGAAGTAGTAGAGAGGAAAGTGAAGGAGCTCAGGCAAAGCAATATATGGGGATGGGAGACTTGTGACGAGGACATTTCTCTTAATAGGCATCCCTCAATAGCCCCATCTCCTTCCTCTGTCTTGATTTTTGACACCACAGACCTTCTCACCTTCCATCTTGAGAAGCATGAGTAGCAAGATGGGATTGATGCTACTTACCTCAATTTAGGTTCTTCTTCATCTCTTGCTGTGGATCTATTGCACAGCTTTGTGGATGACAAATTGATGGTCTCAGTACTCTAGAGGTCAGTAAAGAACCAATGGTTGCAGCTGTCAACTCCAGAAGAGACTGCTCTGAGTTGAGGTATATCCATGAGAAAGGAAGGGATATAAGCTAGGGCATGCAAAGTTTGGTGGTCTTGGAGTCTTATTCACTTACTTCATAGTGTCATCTCAGATAGCACCTTTGATATCTTAAGAAATCTTAAAACTCTTAGTCATGCCTAAGAAAAGAAAATTTTTTTCCAGAAAATACTCATTGAGTTTCTTAATTTGAAATTGCAAATACTCAAACCTGAGTCAGAATTAAGATTTAATAAAGCAACAAAACTGTACATGGGTGACTGCTATGTGAGCACCTAAGTGTCCAGCTAATATTTTAAAACTCTTCAGAGCTTTAGAGCAGGGTTAAGATGATTGGACTATCAGACTTGTGTGCTGTTCTAAAAAAAACAACAACAACAAAAAAAACCCCACAAAAAAAAACCCAAAAAAAACCCCAAAAAAAACCACCAAAACACCCCGCCCCCCCAAAAAAAAAAGGAGAAAAGACTCATCCATTAATCAACATTTGCCCTAATAACCTAATGGAGTTCTAAACTGAATGGGAATTTTGCCATTCACTGTAATGAAATATGAATCTAACCTGTAGCTTCACTTGTAGGAGAGCCTGGATGCAACTTTAAGATGTTATATAAAATGGCTTTAAAATTGGTCTAATATTATTAGACCAGCTTCTTGCAGGATATATCTATAATTTCTCTCCTGTTTTCTGCTCTTACCCCTTTGGCAGTCTTGAATTTTATAGATTGTAGTATCTCCCAGGCAGTGGCTGTGTCCTTACTCTTATCTGCCTGCAGAGTATGTGACACATTTTATTCAATATCATAACCCAACAAATAGGAAATATTAATTTCTGGAATCTGTCTTGCATTTCAATTGGCTTGAAAATGTCTTTGAAATCCTTAATGTGACAGTACATTATATACAGGAAAAAGTGATGGGTGTCAAATTTTTTTGGAGATCCACAGCCCAAAAAATCCACATAGACTTTGTGTTTAAACATATAGACTATGTCTAGAGACAGAGATTCCCACTCAAGGAAGGCACTTGAGTGGAACCAAGGAGATCCAATAACTTTGGTGATTCCAGTCTGCAGGGACTGCCTGATCAGCATATAGCCCAGGGCCTTATCAAACTACAAATTTTACAAGTATACAGTGAAGACTGATTCCAAGCCCTGAGGGCTTGCATGCTAAGCAGAGGACAGTTAGACAAGGAGTAAAACAAGATCTAGTCTCAGCCTGTTTCAGGGCACACTGGTTTGAACTCAGTGTAGAATGACTCAGACACAATCATTGCTTGTATGATGCTGTTTCATCAGTAGCTTTCCATGTGTGGGCATTCCCACTGAGAGGCATTTGTTGCCTTTTATACAGAACTTTTCTAAACATGAAAAAAAGCTAGCATGACAAGGAAAAATGAACTGATGTGGGTAGTAAAACCCAAAATGGCTAAGAGAAGACTGTGATTATTTTCCAACAGCAGATGTAAAACCTCACTGAGTTGTGGTCCCTCTGTGCTACTTCCATCTCCTATTAAATCTGATGCTTTATTTTCGATTTAGAAATGTTTACAGGTAGTAAGGAACAACATTTTATCAACACGGTAAAGTTGCAAAAGATCAATCACTTCCTTTCTCTGGTTTTCTAGAGTGGAGTTTCTAACCCTTACCTGAATTTGTAGTGGTAATTTCAAGACAGAGTTTGGAGGCAGGAACTGGAGAAGACTTGAACTACCTCTCTTCAGAGCCAAGAATCCATTGCACAGACAAAAATGACATAAAGTCTTGCAATATAACACCTCTAAATTCTCAAATGTAAGTAGAATGGACCTGTTTCAAGCAACTAGCTTAGGTGCACCCTTTAAAATTACCAGTAAAAGGGGAGTTATAACTGCAGTTTAACATGCATGTTCTGAGTTGCCCTCCGCAGCTGTCTGCCTTTTTCTTCTGAATTTTTTAGTCGAGGCTCTAAACTCAGCATCTCAGTCTGCTACTGAATGCTTTATATGGTAATACTGTTTTAAAGACTTGAATGAAATCCCTAGATTCACTCAGTTGTTATAAGTTAAGCAGGTGCAGAAAAGATGGCAGAACTAAAAGAATTTTTTTTTACTTCATGCTTCCAAGGATTGTTGTTTTCCTACAAAATGTAAACACACTTTAGGAAAGTTACATGGTGGCAAATGCTTGAAATACTTTATACTTTAACAGCAATATTTATGATTGAGCCATGGAGTGACCTTGAGTGAGTGACTGAGAGGCCATAACAGTCATAGACTATTTCAGGGAGAAATATGCAAACTTGTCCTCATAAAAACATCAGTATTTTTCTCTGTTTAATTACTTAATTTCAAGAAGCTAGTTATAAAGTTATAAAAATTCTGGATGGCAAGTAGACCATTGTTCTTTTCAGCTCCACAGGGAGACAGCAGGAACATCTGCAAGACACTACCTCCCACCAGGCTGAACAAGGCAGGTAATGATGAGAACACACAAGAATAATTATATCAAACACAATTTCAGAAACACAACTGGGGAAATTCCGGAAGGCTTGAGAGACCTGAAGTGTGAGATTCCACTGTTCATTAGGAAATCTGAAGAGTTCCTGAGCATTTTTTGGAGTTGTGTGTCAGTTCTGCCAATAAGCTGGGATAGAATTTGGCCCAAAACCTGTCATGTTAAAGGTGTGGGTGATGAAGGAGATGTCTGCCAAGAATTCCGGAGTAAGAAACTATGGGCATGTGCTCTCTGAGGAAGGGTCATTATCCTTTTCCACAAAAAGAAAACGCTGGAAAATTTTCTGACAATCTCTGTTGAAAACTGAGTATTAAGTTTTGAAGCCTTTCATTCTTCCACTGGAGGCCTGTTTCTCCATTGCCTTGCAAAGTCATTTACAGCTTAGGCTGTACATGAAACATAATAATAGACTTCAATTTATTGCTGAATAACAGTAAGTACAGTGCAATGGAGAAACAGTTGTGGCAACTGCTTAAAGCCCAGCTGAGCAGGACACCATCAGAAAGGTGCTGAAAGCACTGTTGACACTGATGCTTTTTGATGAAGTCTCTGTGACGTGAATGACTCTACTTACCACTCACGGCTACTGTCCCAATGTCGATGTAACCAGACACAGGTAACTTCTGTGCATTGCTGATTGTCAGCAGGTGTCAGGGATTTTCAGAGGAGACCCAAAGCAACTGGTACCAGATAAAATATTCGAGAAGAAAAAGTATGTCACACCCTGATGCTCCTGCCGTGCCCACCCACCGCTCCTGCATCCTCCCCAGTCCATGAACGCTATCTGCTGGAAAAATCAACAACTGGGCACAAAAAAGCAAATAATGTGGAACTAAAGAATATTAATTAAGATGGTGTGTCAGCAGCAAGCGGCTAGAGAGTAATCTTGCCTTAAGAATCTGCTGCCCCTTGACTACAAGTGAGCTGACTGCTGACTTGTCCAATAATTCTTCTGTAAACTGATACTGTGAGCAGAACTGCCTTGAAATTCCCAGATATATTCCATAATCAGAAAATTTTGACTAGCTGAAACTAGGTATCTCCCTTGAGAATATAAGTATCAGTGTGAAAAATGGATATGGTTTCTGGTCAAAATATAAATCCTTCCAGAATTTAAAAACAAGTCTGAAAAGTAAAGGTCTTGCACCCGGCTGTACACAAGGCTGAAATAGAAATGGAAAATAATATGTATGAGAGAGCAAAGATTTCTTCTACTTCTCTCATATCTCTGTTGGATGCTCTCACTACTTAGAAGAACATGGCTGCAATTGTCTCTGTTTCAGGCTGCTTTCCACAGTGTCCAAGGATGATTTTTTAAACACCAAAACATGCCTTGAGTGAGAAGGACTATTGGCCACTTACCCTACACAACAGTAGTAGCTCCCCTCCCAGGAGTCTTAAGATTAAGTGTAACGAATACTGAATTACATGAGGCCACAGATTTCATGCACCAGCTTGAGGCTATATTTGAGTCTAAACCTGCCCTGTATCTTTGGTCCATAGAGATGCAGGTAGCTAACTACTCACTGGGAGCTGGAACTGACCTGTCAGACCCACTGGAGCAGAATCCTGGAAATGAACTAACCCTTGGCGAGGACACTGCCCGATGCCTGCCTGTGGTGTAAATGGTTTCTGTAAGAGTTTCATCTGTCTTTGTAGTGATTTTATGTGACTGTATAGACTTTTAGCATTTTAAAAAACATCAGAGTACACTACAGATTAATCATCTACATAGAACATGGGATATGGAAAATTATTGTTCTTCTCACCTCTAGGAACACAATGATGAAATGAACATTTTCCGCCTTTTTTTAAGTCCTATCCTTACAATTCCAATATCCAGACAATTGCCACTCTGCTGTACATGAAAATCTAACATCAAAGATTATTTGACAATTAGACATATGTTTTTGTGTTTGATAGACTCCAATGGATTACACTTCAACAACAGAAGAGATCACCTTCAGTTGTCTTTGAAATTTTAAAAAAATGAGAAGCGAGAATTTTCGTTGTTTTGCAATACCCCCACTAGTTGCTATGACTGATACGAAAAAGGAATTAGAACCTCCAGAGCAATCTTCCCTTCATAAAATTGTTTCTTGCATTTGTGATTACACTGTGCTAATTAAATATGCAACTCAGCATGATGCATGGGAAATTAGCAGAATAATTCTAACATTAAAAATACAGTGAAAATTTATCTCACTGTCTAACTAAACTGATACTTGTTTAATATATAACAGTAACATTACCTCAAAGTTTAAGGGTATGTGACATTTGCAAAATTAAAGCTTCATATGCAGCAAACCTGTTTTGTTTGAACAAATGCACTTTGCACACATGTTAAAAGAATTCTACTAAAAGCATTTGAGATGTTACAGAGCATAAAACATTCATTCATAAAAATCCACTTAGAATAACAGTGTGCTGGTTTTGCCTGGAGTGGAGCTGAATTTCTTCACAGTAGCAAGAATGGGGCTGTGTTTTGGATTTCTGTTGGAAACAGTGTTGATAATTGAAGATGTTTCGCTTATTGTTGAGCAGCACTTACACAGTGTCAAAGCCTTTTCTGCTTCTCTCCCCATCCCACCCCCTCAGTGAGGAGGCTGGGGGTGCACAAGGACTTGGGAGGGGCCACAGGCAGGACAACTGACCCCAGCTGACTCAAGGGATATTCCGTACCATATGACATCATGCTCGGCAATAAACTAGGGGGAAGGGTGGCTGGGGGTTGATCCTCTGGGACTGGCTGAGAATCAGTTGATTGGTGGGGAGCAATTGTTTTGATTTCAGACACTTGTCTTTCTTGGGGGTTTGTTTTGTTTTGTTTTGTTTTAATTTTTTTTTTTTTTTGTAACTGAGAAAGAAATCCTCTACTGCAAAAAGGGCAGCCACTTAGAGCACTCACAAAGCAGGAGACATCAGTCAGTTCTCAATCCTCCTTGGTCTCATGCCCCTTTGCAGTGTTCAGAGCAGGACGCTACAGAACAAGTTGCATATGGACACTGGTAGCTTCTTTGGAAGCAGTGGCAAAATGCTACAACCCTGGGGCAAGAAGGATGACAAAAAAGAAAGAATGTAGTTCAGAATCTGTTGTCAGACTATTTAACAAGCGTTGGAGAGAGTGTGCTCTGATTCTCATTTCTCTGGCAGTTGAGGGATTTGGCATTCAGATGGCATTTGGATGCTTCACATTCACTGGCAGTGACCAGAGTGCTTGAACTCAAAAGTGCCTGGCACCCAGCAGAGGGGCTTTCCTGATACTCCTTCTGAAAGCAAGCGTAAGACACCTACCCAGACATTCTGAGTGCCCTGGATCCACACATCAAAGCACGGATTCACCCCACCGCACACTGGGCATTGCAGTGAGGAAATCACACACAGGAGCTTAACTGCCCTCTGGGGGTCACTCAAATGTTCAGTCAGATGAAACCTATCTCGGCTGGTTGACAACAAAAACCAGTGAAGATAAATAGGCTTCTAAATTAGGAGCTTCAACTTGCTTACTAAAATTAAGATGAATCTGAATCCAAATCCTGAGATACTGAAATGCTTAAATAAGAAGTACTTAATGAGGTGCTTTGATCTCTCCCTTAAACTTTCAGTGCCTCAGTTTTTCACCTGTAAAATAGGGATAGCACAATTCTGTCTTGCAAAAAATGTTGAAGTAAATTCAAGGGTTTGAGGAGCAAGGATCGAGGCATTAGCTTCCTCACCTGAATATGAGACGTGAGCACAGCTCTCCTGAAGATGAGAGTAAAATACTTCTAAGAAAGAAAAAAAAACAAAGCTGAAAGAAAAGCCTTGCAATGAACACTGGTTTCTTATTGATAATCTCTTTGTTTAAAGAGGGAGACTTCAGCAAGCATAGAAAGTTTTGATTTTTCTCAGTTTATGATCTGTGTTCCAGGGAAGCTGAAAATCACATCTGTTCATTCTCAATCTTAGGCAGGAAACTTTAACCCAGAGTTTTGGAGATACACATTTTTAGCACTTACGTGATGACTGCAGTGTTATGTTTTAGGCCTTTTTATGTCAAACTGTTTTCATTGACACTGGTGCTCATTTCATACACCAGTGTTTCATTCTTCCTCCTCTCTTGAAAGAATAGGCGACAGCTTAGTATTTATGCTATATTCAATTGCAAAATACTCATGATCAACTAAATAATTTTAAATGACACACTTTCCTTAGATGTGTTCTCACAGCTTTACAGCTATAACATTGTGACCCTGGATGGAAAATAGCTGGAGGAGGTCTGGCTACAAAATTTCCTCTGTGGAAGTTAAACTTTGAGGACAGCAAGAAAAAAAAATTACATTGAACCATTACAAAGAGATTAGAGCAATAAAGCAACAAACAAACAAAAAGAAGATGAATTGGAAATGGATGAAACATTACCTTCAAGCATCTTCCCTGGAATTCAGTAATTTTGCTTGTGAATTTTTAATTTAAAATGTAAAAAAGCCAAAAAACCCCACCAAAAAAACTTGCTAATGAGGACTGGATTTAATTATATATTTGTAAACACATCTAAGTTTTTTTTAGAAGTTAAAACCTCCATTCCTTCTCCTCTGACTTGCTCCATGGGGATGAATTTCTGGTTCTGTGGTAATTATGTTCCACTCACATGGGCTGAATTATATGATAAAATTCCAAGGAAACTATCAGGAAAAATGTAATAGCACCAGAGAGTATTTGTGAATTTAAAGATATCTACTGAAGCTGGTAAGTAAAACAAATATGTCCATGGATAGAAACATTAGAGTAAGATACAGTTTACAAATTTTTTTAGAAAATAAGTGATTTTGAATTTATATCTAACTTCAATAAAGCACATCCTCAGAAAGTAAGTACTTTAATCTATGTATATTCTCTCCTATAGGCTCGCCTTTTAATCAAAAAATATTGCTTTTACATCTGATTTTCACTGGTTTTATTTATATATTTTTGCCTTCTTGTTACCGATATTGAAGATTTTGAAAGGACAAAAAGCTTCACTAGAAGAGACTTGAGATGCTTTTTTCTGTTGCCTAGAGATACATTTTATTATTTTCTAGAAGTTATATCCTAAGCCAGTAGAATCACCAGAAGTTTTGTCACTGGTGCTGGTGTGTACAAGTGCCATCCTGGGGGTTTCTAAATCTGAAGACAGATGAAATACTAAACAGGCAAATAACCTGGTGTAATCTGATAGTTTCTATACGCCAGTTCCTTCTGTATATCATAAGACTTTTCACAGTTACTACAAACAGATATAGAGCATCCCTAATTTAAAAAATCCATTAGGAACTCCGACTTCAACTGTACATTTTAATGACTGTTCATTTAAATTTATGCTGATGAGCCATAAGGATGATGTAGCAGGAAAACTTTGATGTCATGATTTTTTACAAAATGAATTTTTTTATAAGGAAACAGTCACAGGGAAATATATATACTTATGGAATGTTTCTATCCTCTTATCAGAAAAGGATATCATATAGGATATATATCAAATAGCTTACCCTTTCAGCCTTCTTTCTAAATTCTTTCTTATCACAAACCTGAAGAGTGTGTGTGGCCATATGTACATGCCCTATGTTGAATACTCTATTGCTATTATTTCAACCCTTTTGACAAAAAAGTATTGTCATTGTTCACTGTAAGCTTGAAATCTATAACTTCTTTGGAGGTTTTTGTTTCACTAGTTTGTATCATTGGTATTTATCTAACTTGACTTTTTTAATCAGTACATGAGATATCTTGTCTGAGCTGGTAGTTATCTGTTGTCTATAATTTCTCTATAGTAAATGAAAAGAGAAGGAATCCCAAAAGGGCAACTATTCACATTTATCTTAGATACATATTTTAGAATGGGATGGGCACTAGAGAAGTGTATGTTTCTCAGCTCATTATAGCCAGTACCAGCTGAGGTAAGTAATATGAGTTTCTGCCCATTTTCAAATACTAAGTTCCAGACCTGAACTGACCAAAGAAAAAAGTCACCTTTCAAAGAGTAGTTTCAAAGCATCTCATATAAAATAATTAAAGAAATTCTTATTTGCCAGGGACACAAAAGTCTTCTGAACTGTTAACTTAGCTGAAGTTTCCTTGACTTGATTTTTTAGTTTGAGAATTTTACTTGTAATCAAAGACATCAAAGCTTGGCTATGACAAAAGCCAATGTTCTCCTTGGGTCTTTTTAATTAAATGGATCATTCCATAAAACACAAACACTTTACAGAGAAATAAGTTAATCTAGTACACTTAATTAAGCATTATATATTGGAGCCATGCATCAGTGATTTGAGTTATATCAATGGACCATTTCATTTATTGAGGCTGACAGCACAAGTTCTTAAATAAAATGATAAATGACTTCCCTTCAAGGGAATGATACTTCACCTTGGCAGTTCTCTCTCTCTTTTTAATACTTTAGAGACAGCTAAGAGTGATCAGTTCATAAGCATCCTAAACAGGCACTCTTCCATTTGGTTAGTTTCCGTAGTCTATCTCCCTCACTAACTCCTCAGGGTTGCCCAGAGGTGACCACATTTTCCCCTTCTCTCTGGTCTTTACAATAAGATTCTATTCAGGAGCAAATTTGTACGAACATTTGTATAGCCATCATGTCTCTTTTGAAGTACTTTTGAGTACAAAAAACACCTCTGACGTTGTGAGACATACTGCTGGCTCTGTTTAATGTTGATAAGCACACATCTCAGGCCGGGGTGGAATTTACCCACTAAGTAGTGTTGAAGAAATATTTCTTTCTTCTCTCTCTCTCTTTTTTTTTTTTTTTTTTTGAGAATATGGAAGTATCTAGTTCCGCCTGAACTCATTTAATTCAGTGAAATAAAATATAAATCACATTGATAAAAAGGAATGTATTGTAACTTGCTTAAAGGAACTTCTCTGGATGAAATACAGCAAATAATCTCTTAACTATATTTTTCATCCACCTTCAATTTTTATTTTTCTCACTTGTGCAGGATGCTTCCCATGAAGGTGTTAAACTTTTACAAAACACCCAGATATAAAACTACTATTCACTTTCAGTATTTGAGGGAAGCTGCAGTTTTGTTTCCGCCTGTTTTTATTTTTATTCATAGGCTGCACCTTTGGCCAGGTTATCTAATCTTGGATAACCAGGTACAAGCCATTGTACATTTTCTTACTGCGGAATAAGCAAACTAAATGTCTGGCTTAGGAAAGACTTAGAAAAGCTTCTTTACTGTCCATTTACAGTATTTAGGACTAATAACCACACAATTGTTTTTGAAAACCCTCTGGCTTCTCTAAAAATTGTTTTATCCTCTCGCAAATCAAATTCCTCTTCTCTGGAGTTGTTCTATTATAAAAGTTCTTAATGCTCTCAAACGGAATACATGCCTGGATTATGCAAGCTTTCGGAGCACTTGCCTTGTTTTAGCTGAGTTGCCCTGGATGTTGCAGGATGTCCCATCTATATCAGAGGCGCATGCATCTCCCTTAAACCTTGCCTCATATCCTTTACTCCTTGGTAGAGGTCTCAAAACCTTTGAGACTCTCAAATGACACTAGACGCCTAAGTTCTGGCAAGAAGTGTTTAAGTCCAGGTTGGATGGAGCTTTGAGAAACCTGGTCTAGGGCAAGGTGTCCCTGCTCATGAAGCCTGACATGGCCACCTAAAAACAGAGATTAGACACGAATAAAGGAATAAAGATAGGTATTTATTTGAAGGGCCTTCAAATACACCCTGGGGGGTCCAGAGGCTACAGCCAAGATGGACCCTGGGTCACAAGTTCTTCACACTTTTATAAGTTTGGTCCATTTGCATATCAGGATCAATTCTCCGATTACAACCCCAGTTAATGATGTAACTACCCCACGTTTGCCCTCCTCTTCAGAGGCCTTAGTTTACACATTTTGGGGCCTGGTGTCCTTCAGGTGGAAACCTAGAGAGGTTTGTTATTTCTAACCAGCATGAGAACAGCAGCTAACAGGGCACAAGAAACTTCAGTTACACACTAGGCAGTACAGGATTTGAAAAATATAAAAGTTGAAACCTAAGGCATCACTCATGACAGGAGGTTTGGAAAGGAAAATCATTACACGAAAATTATGATCTTTAAATTCCCTTCCAATCCAAACCATTCCATGATTCTATGATTCTTCTTTCACAGGTTTACGTCTGAAATATTTAGAAATACTGCTGGAAATGTAGTACCTTCTACACTGTGGATTGCAAAGAAGTTCTATGTTTATGTACTTTTTACCCTTGGCTCTTTGAATCGTCTCCTGATGTGCTGAGAATCAATAAGGCATTAATAAAAGAGAAAGCTGTTCTCTCTAGTTTTGTGTATTTTGCTGCTTGACTGTGAGACAAAGAAAATCTCCAAGAAACTATCAGCTCCTAGACAAAACCAGTCTTCATCCAGCTATTTCAGGAAAGAGCACAATCAGTCATTGAAACCACAGGCTCAGGCAAGAAGCTTCCCAATACTGATAGAAAAAAAGGGGTGAATTCCCTTATACTTTATGAAAGCTTGGCAGGATACTCAGTTTCATATATGCTTAGAAATATTTATTTTCTTAACTTATTGTATGTCAGTGGGATAGACAGCCCAGAGAAATGGCACTCCTGAAGTTGGTCCCACTGGGAAATGCAGTAGGGTGCATTACAGTGTGAAGCAGCAGTGTCCTCAGCTGCTACTCTGAATACTTCAAATGATTATATGTTAGTTTTTCACAGCTGTACCATAGGTGGTGAACCACTGCACTGGGTCTGGTTAGGATGGAGCTTTCCTTATTGCAACCCATATGGTGCTGTGCTTTTCCCTGGTGCCAAATCAGTCCTGATAACACACCAATGTTCTAGCTGCTGCTGAACAGTATTTGACAAGTGCTGATGCCTTTTTTCTATCCCACTCTGCCCCATCAGTGAGTTGGTTGGGGGTGGGCAAGAGACTGGGAGGGGACACAGCTGGGACAATTGACTTAAACTGACCAAAAATATTTTTCATGCAGTCTAACATCATCAGAAATAAGCCTTAGGGGGACCAAAGTTTCTCAAAGTAGTAATTTCTCAGAAACTGGCTGGGCATCAGTCTTCTAGTGGAAGGTGATGCATGATTGTCTTTGCATCATTTGGTGGTTTTTTTTCTTTGTTGTGTTGGGGTTTTTTTGTTTTGTTTTGGTTTGGGCTTTTTTTGTTGTTGTTTTTGTTTTTTGTTTTGTTTTTGGTTTTTTGGTTTTGGTTTTGGTTGTCTTTTTCTTTAATTTTTGGATGAGGTTTTTCCCTTTTCTCATTACCTTCACTTGTTGACTTGTCTCTATCTCAATCCATCATTTTTTTTCCTTGCTTTCGCCTTTCTGATTCTCTGTCCTGTCCCACTAGGGAGAGTGACATGGTGACTGGGTAGGGGCTTAGCTTCTGGCCAAGGTTAACCCACCACATCTGTGTAGGTCCTTGATGTGCTCTAGAAACGTGATGGCAGCAAGCAGAGCTCTGAGCCTGGAGGAGATAAAGCCAGCCACATTCACTGTCTTGGAGAGAGGGTGCACACTCTCCCATGGGAACAGCATGCTAGCAGTGGAGGCTGGAGGAACAGTTGACACATCTTGGTTCCTTCGCTCTGCATTTGAAAGTAGAACATAGAAGAGAGAATATGGAAATACAAAGTTCCTTCAGTGCAAGACCAGGAAAATGACCTGCAATTTTGGCCACAACAACTCTTGGAAGCTGTCATTCAGAGCCATGTAGGGAGGTACAGCATATCTAGAAAGTATTTTAAAACTCTAACCACCTTCTAGAGTTGCTTCAAAAAGACTTTGTTGTCTGCTTCATCACCCAAAATAGCCCAGAATACGAGCATATAGCATTTAGAATCACCCTCAAATTGTTATTCATGTCTAATGTCTGAAAAGGAGGTGAGGTACAGTTTTACATTTCTATAATTACTCCAGTTTTTAGCAGAAAGATGTATGGAGGAATTAAAGAGAATATTTATGCTCTGAGAGTAGGGACAGAGCAAACCTGCCGCAGGTGGTCAGCAGGACCAGTGATCCTGCCACAGTAGCCAACACGACTATCTTTGCTGAAGAGTACATCAGGTCAGGAGCAGAGTTGTGCTAGTGGAGGCATACTGCCTTCAAAACCTGATCCAGCGTTCTTTGCATTCCTGCTCTGCCCTACAAGGTCAGGGCTCTTGGCACTGTGGTCCACCACATGTTTCAAACATCTCCTTAGCTATCCAGGAACTGCTAGAACATATGCAGGAGCACTGATAGGTTCTCACAAGTAAGTTCAAAATAATTACCCCGGGATATGTAAATTTAAAACTCTATAGGCTTCACATATGTTTTTTTAGTCTGCTGTAGTGCCTTCAAAGTGTGTGGCTCGGACTGTAACAAATGCAGTTTACTAAAATGGAATGAGTGGGAGGGTTAAGGCATTACATCAGTGTTGCAAGGATGAAGAGAAGCGTGTACAACACAACTCTGTTACAAAATGTTCTTCTAAGAAAGAGTTAATAGAAGACACCCAAGTAGCCTGGCCTGGGAATAGTATCATATCCACACACAGGCAACTATATATGTACACTGAACGTGCATTAAAGTTTGAAAGATCTTTTAAGAGTTTTTTCTTAAATTACACCACGGCTACCATGCACAATTGGCAAGTATCTGAAGTGTGAAATCAGCCGTCTGCAAGATCTAAGAGAAAAGGAAAGCGGAGACAAATTGAGCTCTGTTGGCCTCTCCAGTCTGATTAGTCCATGCTGTCACTTGAAGTGAAGCTGGATCCTTGGATGTCATTCTTCTGTTGTCTTACACAGTGATGTTAGATATTTCTGCTTGTTCCCATTAGTGCCTCCTTGGAATCATAATTAATTTATATTAGCAAAGACAATTTCCATTTGCTATGGCAGTTCTCCAGCTCCCTCAGGCTTTTCAAGTAATAATAAATTATCTAAATAAGAGGTATTACTTCACTTCTGTTACAATGTTTCACGTTTTGAGGGTCCCCAAACCTATCCAGCAATGCATGTTTAACAAATTGGAATTCAAATGGCCTGATAGTCCTCAACCATATTCCTAACGTGGCTTTACTTTAGTGGCTTTTTTTTTCCTTGCAGTGATGTGCCAATCCACTGATCATAACAAGCTATATTTGGAGACCTACACATGCTCTTGCTGGGAGGATTAAAAGGGTGAATTTATAGCTTCCCAGTTGGATGGCAGAAGCCATTTTTCATACTTGTGTGCACAT
The DNA here is from genome assembly GCA_013397055.1 of Pachycephala philippinensis. Lineage (NCBI taxonomy): Eukaryota > Metazoa > Chordata > Aves > Passeriformes > Pachycephala > Pachycephala philippinensis. Next base: position 479,211 of record VWZT01000183.1, read on the forward strand.
ACAAATGATTAAGAGAAAAAACCATGTTCTGTCCTCTTAGCTACAGTCAAATGCAATGATTAGTGTCCCAAATACATTCTGTCAAATTCTGAACTTAGCATAATTGCTTCATAGCTTATAGCTCATCTTATATAATTAATAAATATTTTGTTGTCAGCAGAAAAAGTGAGTTAAAATGCAAACTGATGGTTGGAAATGGTCAGTTGATCTTGTATTTGGAGTTTAACCCAAACAGTTAATTTATTTTTTCTTAGATGTGCAATACTGGAAGTCCTGCATGCATAGATTCATTTATGTCACGCTTCAGCACTACTGGCAACAGTTAATAATTGCTACCACTTTATTTTCTAAATTTCTCCCCTTTAAGAATCGTGATTTGGCAACTCCGTGAAATAAGCTTGAGAGTCTTGTGCTCTATCGCCTCTCATTTCTGCAGAACCCAAACTGCTACAGCAGCTGAAGTGATTAATAAGCCTGATGACAGTGTCTCCATGAGCTAATGGGTGGAATAACTTCAGGAACCAGGGATTTGCCATTTCTTCCAAATGGATGTTAGATTGTTGTATGAACAGCAGTCCTAGCTGTATCATACCTTGCGTGGGTAACAATGATTGAGCTTACAGACAGTGGAGCTTGGATGCATCTTTTGCCTCATTTGTAAACTGGGGATGAAGAGATTGAGAACAGCCCCGAGGCAAAAGCCTTAAGGGTGCCATCTGACAAGAAGCTCAATATGAGCCAGCCACGTGCCCTTGCAGCCCAAAAAGAGCTCTTCATGCCGGGCTGAATCAAAAGCAGTGTGGCCAGCAGGGTGAAGGAGGGGTTTCTCCCCTTCTATTCCTCTCTGGTCAGAACCCTCCTGCAGTTCTGTGTCCAGCTCTGGCATATTTAGCACAGGAAAGACATGGACTTATCCGAGTGGGTCCAGAGGAGGGCAACAAAAATTATCAGAGGGCTGGAACATCCCTCCTATTAAGAGACCAGCTGAGATAGTTGGGGCTGTTCAGCCTGGAGAAGGCGAGGCTCCAGGGAGATCTTACTGAGGCCTTTCAGTACTTAAGGACCTACCAGAAAGATGGGGACAGACTATTTCTGCAGGGCCTGTAGCAATGGGGCAATGGCTTTAAACTAAAAGAGTTTGGTTTTGACTAGATGTAAGGAAGCAATTTTTTATGATGAGGCTGGTGAAATGGTGGAATATGATGCCCCAACCCTACAAACATTCCAAGTCAGGGCAGATGGGACTCTGAGAACCATGATCTAATTGAAGATGTCCCTGGTCATTGCATGGGGGTTGAACTAGATGACTTTTAAAGGTTCTTTATAAGACAAACTCTTCTATGATTCTTGCAATCTCTTCGGCCTCTTGTTCCTAGTACAGTGTACATAAGTCCCTGTAGGTTTATAAAGCCTAATCCAAACCTGTGCTCCATATCATCTCTGCTGTCACTGCCTCCTCTAGTTAAAGGATGAAAAGACAATTATTTTCCTAAGACATAGCTGACATGCACTGCAGACAAAGCCTGTGCCAAGTTGCCAATGTATTCTGATGGGATTATACAAATTCTCCAATATTTTAGCTTTACACCTGAGGTGGATGAATAGAGGATCCATCCTACTATTTCCATTCAGCCAGCTCAGAAGCTGGATAAACTAGCAGCTCACATTCTTTGCAGTGATTATCCAGAGAACCAGCCCTTCTGCCTCCATACATGGAAGGCTGGAAAACATAAAAATATGCATGTGTAATTACGGAGGAAGACAAGATGACAATACATATAAGGAAGTTTGAGTGCATGCTGAATGCATGAGAAATAAACCCTGCATGTGTATAAACAGCTGAGGAAGATTAGTAGGAGTAAAGCTTGGTCTTTGCAGTTTTATTGTTACTCAACTAGGAGAGACAGGCTCATGTTTTTAATGGAGATGGATGATTCAGTGCGGGGGTTTTTTTGTTTAGGTCAAGTAACAAATGTTTGTCCACGTCATTTTTGTCCTTTTTCCTGTCTTGCATCAAGTGTAAAGACATACTCTCCATATGAGATGTGATTATGTAAGACAGATCAGGAACCACAAGATTTCAGACTGGGAAAGGTGCTCACTTTTTGCATGAGGTGCAACATTACAACTTTTCCCTGATAGAGATCTTGACATCTGTGTCATAAGCTCACCACATGTGAAAGCAAGTCTCCTACCGTGGGGAAGAGGAATTTACCATAACGTGAAGGCAGGAGCTGAGTGATAAAGAAGTCATTTAAAACTCCTTTAACTTCCTGCCTGATCCCAATCCTGCACAGCTGCACTAGTCCATGTTTTCAGCTGTTCAGACACTTTTGAAAAGTGCAGGCCCTCACACTGAAAAATGCCAGTGTTTCAACTCTAGAAGTTCAAATGTCATGAATTTGACTACAGATAAAACCAAAAAGCTTGGACTAGAAATAATGAGAAAATGTCTGCACTGTTCATTATTGCCTTGCAGTTTTTTTCACATTCAGAGAACACTTTTATCATCTCTCCCAAATGGACTTGAAACAGGGTTGGATACTTTGTAGGGTCTTTTAGTTTTTTCTCAACTAAAAAATATAGCCACTGTTTTGAGGACCTGTAGTTAAAAAAAAAATGCCAAAGCCACAAAACTTAAAATGAAATAACAAAAATGGGCAACACTGGACCATACAACATAAAAGCTGTCCAAGTTCAAAAAGATCCATTTTCAAATGTCTGGAAAGAGAAGAATGTAAGAACAAGTACAAGGGTGCCAATAATGAGAAAGCATAGTTACTAAGAAGGAGACAGAAACAAGTTTGGGTTAACCAAGGACAAATCCTGATTTTAGTAATTCTGAGTACTCTGCAGGTAACCCATCCCTGCTTCACCCTTGAATGAATCAGATCTAAATTGGTCATCCTCTCTCATACCTGCCTGTCAGAGCCTGATTCTTCAACTGCAGCTGCTGCTCTGTGATTCTTCCCCGTGGTATCCTCCAAGCTGTGCCTCTCCATTGTTTTTGCAGAACTTCATTTGTTTTCCAAAATCTTCTGTGTGATGGATGCTCCTGATCCCTCATATTGCAGGGCCAAGCTGACAAGGAATTATTACCTATTAATAATGTTGCTGTTTAAGGGATACACAAATATCATGATGTGTATTTCCCCTCAATCTCTGTATGTTTGAATACATATACAATATTTTTATACATACACCTAAAAATGCATCTAGTAATCTATCTAGCTCTAGCTATTTTTACCTATTGATATGGTGGGAAGTTCAAAATAATAATATAAATACCAGTCATGTGGGCAGTATAGAGCAACAAATATACATGGAAGTCTAGGGTAATTATATCTTTAATGGAAACTGCTGTAAATGAAGAGAGTCACATCCAACACTCAAGTATGATAACTTATACAAGTAACAAGACTTTTGAAGTTGGTGTTATTCTCATTCGTTCTCGAAAATTGGAAAATAATAAAAAATTAGGAGAGTGGACTAAAATATTAGTCTTCAGCAATTCACTCATTTTTTTCTCCCTCTAGGGCCTGGTATGAAAAATTTAAAACTTTGGGAAACATTTGAGAAACAAAAATCTCAGTACGTTGCATTTGATCAGATGAATTCGTATTGTTAATCCCAAGCTTTACATTTCTAAGCCTTGAAAAACATTTTTATTTTTAAAAAAATTAACTTTCTTTTTTGCTTTACAAAACAACATGGGTTTTTTTAATCAGATCATCTGTTTCAGAAATACTGTAGCAGAAAAAATAAATATAAGTGCACAAAATCAGTTTAGTTGTAGACATATTTATCTCTGTATATATCTTGTTAGTGAAATACATTTTAAAAGTATGTTTACTTGTTTTATAATAATGTATAAAGACAATTTCTGTGTACAGAGGAAATGATATGCAATTCAATTCTAAATCTGAAGGAATTAAATACAGTTTAAAGAATTAAGTAACAACTGCATACATTCTAATTTTGCTCCTAAGAACCTTTCTTTTTAAATTAAGCAATTTTTCATTAAACCTAGTAGCTGTGGGGAAGCCAAGTGGCAGAAAGCTAAAGCTGTGCCAAATCTAAAAAGGGAAGGGGAAAGACACAAAGAATTACAGGCTCATCAGTCTCAAATTTAGCCTAGGCAAAACAATGAAACAGCTGGTATGAGGCTTGACTAATAAGAAAGTAAAGGAAGACATTATAATGGCAAGCAGTACAGAATTATGGAAAACAGACTTCGGCTAACTAACTTGTTTAGATTAAAATAATATTCAGATGGATACAAATAATAATGTACTGTAATGTAATAAACTGTACCCAGATTTTCCTTTGAATTCTGCTTGATTCTACAGAGGCACTTATTTAAGTGCCATAAAATAGCTCACAGTAAATAGATGGGATGTGCTGTGTCTGTTGGTGCCACACAGTATTCCAGAGGTCTTGGTTCTTGTCCCTTTCACAGCCCAGTGTTTTCAGTCATGTCCTATATGAGCAAAACAAAACAAAACAACCCCATAAAATTATTACCAATCCATATGGAGGAAATGGAAAGATTGAAAAAATTATAAATAATGAATGAGATGTAGAGCTATGTGGTTCTTTTAGTAAGTACAGGATTTTTATACCCTAAGTACAAGATTTTTACATGGAGATGGAAAGATCTGAATGCAAGAAGAGAGAATGAAATCTGCACTTCTCTGAGGGGACTCTGCCTTTGAAGCAGTGACTTTCAGAGACTCATGGATGCATATTTTCCCCCTCTTCATGACAGCCATCCCCCCCAGCTCCTCTCATAGAGGATTTCTGGTAGTTCCCTCTTCCCAGAGGCTAAGCAGCCTTACTGCAGCAGGTATAGCTATAAAAGGATCCAGTGGATGAAAATGGTATCTAAAACATAGAAAATAGGAATAAGCTCTCATTTTTAAAGCAAAGTGTACTAATACTTGCAGTAACACTTCAGTGTTGTGATGGGTTCTCTGAGAAGTTAAAATTAAGACTGCTTGTAATTTAAACACTGAATTTGATCAAAGAATTCCTAGGAGTCTATGCTGTGTAAGAGGTCAGACTACCTTGTCACAGTAGTACTTCCTCACCTTACAAAGATGAATGATAATACTCTCTATGTGTTTCTTAAAGCCCAGTGTCTGGGAAATGTGATTACATAGCATTTTCAGCTTCCTTTTAAAAAATAATTTGCAAAAAGTTGTATAAAACTAGAATCAAGGTTAAAAAAGCAGAAGACAAATGGAGATAACTTCACACTTCCTATTTTTAAAGAAATCTTGTAACTTCTAAGCCAATCTTGATTTTTTTTTCTGTGCATTTCTTGACAGATCACAGACAACTCCAGTTTTCTACTTCTTTGCTGGCTTCCCCAGGCAGCAGTACTGATGTGTTTCTGCAAAGAATGTGTCAGATTTATCTATGTGAAGGCAAAACTCTGAATTTCAGTGCAATAGTCTGTTTCTTCAGTTCTTATTAAAGAACAAATGTATGAAATTATCAGGCCTCATCTTATTTTGCAGCTCTGCATTATGGTATCAGGCTATTCTCTCCCTAAATTTTCCTACTACATTGGGAGATTGCCGTAAGACTTTGTTGCATAGTTACTGCACTCTTTGAAATTTTTTCATGGAGTCACTTAGCAAAAGAATGAGGAGTTTGGGGCTGAACTCTGGGCTGGTCCTTAGAGACTTTTTGACAGCTTAAATACCCTTCATGTCTGCAGTTTTAGTCTCCTTCTAAGTATTATACTCTTGAAAGAATAGAAATTAATCCAATAATTAATGATACTACACCTATAGTATGAAAATTTAAAACAGAAGTAAAATCTACTGTAAGTCGACTCCTCACTTAAAGAGAAGTCTTAGTTATAACATCAGCAAAACTGGAAATCACTCTAATTTTCCCACTATTTTTTATCTGACATTGTCTGAATTTCTTGTGTGTTGTGAAAGCTGGAACATTTCTTCTCCTAGAGAAGTAGTGTCTGGTCTTTTAAAGAGTATAAAAGTGAATGGCCTGTCATTGGAGCAGCTGTTTGTTATTGCCCCTCTCCTTAACAATCAGAATTAAAAATAAACTTCTCAGAGAGAGTCAGCTCGGAAGCAGTCCTGGTGTTTCTCTTGCCTCTTTTCAGCTTCCTTTTTCCCCCTCAACATGTAACAGGTAGGTGACTAATAGAAGAACACAGCCTTTGTGCTCTATGTGTAAGGCCATTAATTTGAGTCCCAGAGATGGATGGCTTTCCAATCCACTCTCCTTTGTTGTACTGCATCTGTGATTACCCTGGAGAATAAAAAGAATGAAAAAGTGGCTCCCTTGCCTCTCTTCTTTATTACTCCAGGCACAGAGTATCATTATCAGCCTTGGAGTTGATATAAGAAGAGCCCTCAGGTTAGTGAAAGTACAAGTAGTGAAATGGTAGCTAAGATTCCTTTTGGGCCCTCCCTTCCCACATGATATCACTTCTGTAGTCTATTTCCAATCACTTTCTCTGTCTAGCAGTCAAGCAGGATTCAACAACCTGGAGCATATAAAAATAAATTCTTAATAACAAACAAACCTGTGCTTTCTATAATAATAATAAAAAACCCCTAATATTTTCTGTTTTCCTTGTGTAACTCAGCATATTATCCCACTCCACCCTCCTCCTTACAAGCCATCTGTTCTTCTACATTTGCAATAAAACATCATTCTACACCCTTGATAGATTATGCATTCTTCACATCCCCACCCTTCCTTCTTGCTGTCTGCTACATTCTCCACCTGTGTCCCCAAATATGGGTAAAGAAAATTTGAGCTGTAACCTAGGGAATATTTTTTTGATAGATAGTCAAACTTGTCAGGAATGTTTTTGTAGTAAAAATTACAGTTTTCATCATATCTTTCAGCCATCACACTGAGTGAGAGAGACTTGTCCACCTCTGCTGCGTCCTATTCAACAAGAAATTTTTAAAAACGGTGTCTGTCCAAGTGACTTACAATCACTTGGTTAATGTGGCCAGAATTCAGACATAATACTCTGTACTTGAAAAAGCATCATAGATTAAAATTATGGGAAGAATATCAGAAAAATGTTGGATCTTTATAGACTTGCAAGATGGGACCTGAGGCAGAAAGTGGAGAAAAGGAGCTTTGCAGGTTGGACATAATACTGGGAGTAGTAGGAACATTGCTGATATTGAAGAGATGTCACATTGATTGTAGGTTAGGGAATCTGTTTTTCAGTCATTCCTTTGATATGCTTTTTGATCAATATGGCAGTCTCTGTATCACGTACATAAGAGTCTACGTTGAATAAGTATTATTTATGCAGTAACTGAAGCAATAAATTCAAGTTCCATGTTTGTTGCTTTTGCAGTTGTTTTTATTCAGTATGAGTACAAAAGACAAAAACAGAACAAGGGGTTAGATCTCATGATTTTTCTTTCATCCAAATAATTGTGTTTTGTAGTTTTGTCTGTTATTTACTGAGACATGGAAAACTTCTCAGTTCCCTGAGAAAAGTCTAGGGTATTTAGAAATTTTCTGCTTACTTTTATGCTGATAAAGATGGCAAAAGCCTTCTTTAAAACTTTTATTCTTTTTTCTTATAGCTTTAAATAAGCACGGTATCTACCAAAACCAGAATAAGAGTCTAGAATATGATTTCACTGAGACCAAGTAGTATTTTGGGGCAATAGGAACAGAAAAAAGGTGTTCCAATTCACTATCCTGTGATTTTGACACAGGACTTGAGGGGTCAACAGAAAATTTTCCAGGGGGTAGTAATTTGTCTTGAGCCAAAATGTAATTTTACCTTTGTTTTTCAGAAAGATAAACCCCCTGATTTTTAGTGTGATCCCAAACGGTGTCTTTTATTTACTTTTGAAGTTATGTAAGAATTTTAGCTGAACTCTTAAATGTTACAACAGCTTATAATGGAAAACTCCTATTTTGAAGCAAAAAGTGGAAAAGTTTCACTCTGAAAGATATCAGAATTACTCGTCACCATCCTTGATTTTCTACCGAATTCAATCCGTTTTCCATTCCAGAACTATAACCTTGAGAGGTTTCCTATTTGTCAATGAAATATTACCATTTCCACCTTAAATATCCAAGGGAGCATTAATCACCATTAGGAAATTAGTAATTAAAACACTCAGTCGAACTAAGAAATACCTAAGTCACAACAGTCCTTATCTGAGCCTTTCCACTTCATGGGAACTGTCATCAACAGCCTCAGCGGAAGGGAATACAATCCTGAATTATTCCTTCCATCTTTGGCTGAAAACTGAAGTGCTGTGGAAAAGCTTCATTGAAAGTGCTTATTCTGCAGTCCTGTCTTGGAGGCAGAGGGGAGCCAGGATTTAGAGACTGGGACCTTCCAAGAGCATTATACACTGTGTTTGCTTTTGCATGTAAATTTTTTTTCCTGCGTACTCCTGCATCTTTTATTTTCCTTTTTAATGAACCTATCAATTAGGCAGATGAAGCAAAAATAGCATAATAGAAATAGCGAAGTTTTCAAATTCTTTAGTAAGGAATATACTTCCTTAGGGACTTGGCATAAAACCTTCCTCCTTTTCAGGAACAGGAAGGTTATTAACTGTTTCTTGCCTCCATGTATCCATATGAGTTTTTCCATGTGCAAGAACCGGAGTAGTAAACTCACTAAATCACAGCTGGCCAAGGATAAATATTTTAAGGTCCTGACCTGTGATGGCTCTGTTCTTGTGACTGACAGCTCTGTGGTAACTGTGGCCAGCAAAATATGAGTGCATGTCCTTTTCTGCTGAGTGTCTTCATAGAAGCGCATGGAGATAAAACAGAACTGAACAGGAATGACATAGTGATCTACTGAATATTAGAACTACTTTGAAAATCTGTGGGGAAATCTGGATCTAAGTGAAGGTATTTAAAACAGTTCCTCTGCGACATAATGGAGCCAAGATTTCATCTTGTAGAAGGCAGAGGAGACTGTTTTCTTGCTATAAAGGTTTTATTTTGTTCTATAAATTGAACTGTAAAGACACACATTTTCCCCTCAATTCTATGGCAGCATCCAATAACGATAGAAAAATAATTTGCTTTTTTTCTTTTTACTTTTATTTTCTGTTTTTATCTTCTCAGACTTGGCAATGCTGAACACAGAAATCAAATATAAAGACACTGGAGATTTTGAAAGTGACCAGAGAATATAAAAATATTAACAGTCTAAATCTGAGGTCTATCATTTTCTCCTGTTCTTTGTCAGTGTACTTATTTCAAGGCCTTACAGCATTGCTGTGGTCATCAGGGCCCAGATCTTACCCACACTGCTCCATTTTATACAGGATGACTTTCACTTGAAGAAAATGCTCTGTTAAACCTATTTTGTTCTTTGGCTGAATTCCTATTCATTCCTATATGAATTCACATTTTCTGAGTGACTCCTTAAGACTGGGATTAAGGGATACAACCCACTTCAAGTAGCATCAAGTATTCATAAGTTTATTGAGATCCATAGGGGTTTTGTAAGTTTTGACCACCATATTGTCATAATAATGCTACAAATAGCGGAGTACATCAAAAATGAACTTCAGGCAGTAATCACACCCTCCTCATTAAGGCCCAAATCATTGCCAAGTAGATAAATTCACATGGAAATTCAGTTAATCAAGTTTCAGGGAGGGATGAGCCGGCAGGTCTACTGAGGAATCAAGGAAGCTCAATGGTTCCCTAACTTGCTAATGAATGTTGCTGTTGCCTTAGAAGTACAAATTCTGCTACTGAACAACTAACATATGGCATACACTCAGGAGCTGGGTTTGCCATAAGAAAAAACACTTTTGTTAGCTGCCTAAGTACACAGGTTCTCTAATGACCTAATAGATTCCCCAGCAAACCTGCTCAGAGTCCTGACATGGCTTCCAAAACAGGTGCTTTTACACAGACTTTACACCATTTAATTTGCACTCTCTTTTCAGTATGGTTTCCTGATCTCTCAAATTAAAACAACTGTGCCTTACCTCACTGCTTAATTTTAACTAGATGGAATTACTTGACATAAACATGCAGCTAAGGCAAAAAAGTTCTTCTTTTCAGTCTATGCACCAATGTATAAAGTTACAACTAATGAATGCACATAGAAATTGTAAAGTATTAATGAAATAATCTTGTAGAATCATAAAACTGCTCTTGTACTTAGTTACTGTTCCCAAAACTTTTAGATGTGTTGCAGTAAAGATAATTGAACTGGTTTTATCCTTACACATTTTGTTTTATACCATTCCAGAGAAAAGAAAGAGCAGGATCCTTTTCACATATGGAGGTGTTTAAATCACTGAAACTGAAGATACACAAAGTCTGAATCTAACTTTTCTTGATTGAGAATTCCTGATTCCATACCATCTGTTAGGTTCAGCATTTACCAGTCCGAATTAAAGAAACACACTACCAAAACCTTTTTTCTAGAATATTGATTAATATATTGATCAATATATATTTTATATATGTATATTG
>VWZT01000183.1:489701-588413 GCA_013397055.1 Pachycephala philippinensis
GAGAACATTTTGTAGTGACAGAAAAAGCTTACTCTATCTTGCCTGATAGTTAAATAAATTTCCTTCAGAATGTATAAATATAAAAATACAAGACCAAAATTTGATCTCCTTGGCAGAGTATACTCATTCATAGACATACAGTAGGCTGGTCCAGTATGCAGCAACCTAGAATCAATGTACTTTTATCTGGCTGAATTTACCTGGCAAAAGGAAAATTTCCTCAATGTCTTTTGACTTTATGTTAATTCAAACATGTCTTTTAGATCTAATGTAATGCACCAGGTTGCAAATGTAAAATACATAAATTTCTATGTATGTATGCCGGCTTCTAAATGTCCAAAATAAATATTTTAAATTACAGTCACTGTTGTTAATGTTAAAATTGGTTATACACAGATTTAGTCATGGAAACACTTTTTTTTTTTTTTTTTTGGTGATGAACTAGTGGGGTTTTTTTTTCTATTTTATTATTTTTAAAAAGACTGTATTTTGACAGATTACAGGAAAGTAAGCGTCGGTTTCTTCTCCCAAGTAACTGTGACAGGATAAGAGGAAATGGCCTCAAGTTTGTACCAGGGGAGGTTTGGATGGGATATTAGGAAAAGTTTCTTCACAGGAAGGGCTGTCAAACATTGGAAAAGGCTGCCCAGGGAAGTGGTTGAATCATTGTCCCTAGAAGTATTTAAAACACGTGTACATGTGACACTTCAGGAAAGGGTTTAATGGGGACTTGGCAGTGCCGGGTTAATGGTTGGACTGAATGATCTTTTCCAACCGAAATGATTTTCTGATTAAAACAGATATTTCTTGCATGTTAAATGAACAGTCCTATTATAGAACCTACTTGTAAAATAAATATTAACACTGAAGTTAATTAGTTTTTCAGTGCTTAAGCTGAAAAGGAATGTCTCTAGCTTTTAGATTAACAAAGCAATGGTTTCTTTCTTTGAAGCTGACCAAATCAATTTTTTTCTGAACATACTGAACAGGTTAAACTGTTTGTTTCCATGGTAACAAAAGTTAATCAGAAGATCTTTTAAAGTCATCACGTTAAGTGTGTATAACAAGCAAAACTGAAAAAAAACCAGGAGTGAAAAATTATTCAAATGTGTGAACTGAGTGGCATTAAAACTTGATCCAACTTTACCAAAAACTATCATTTTGTGGAACTAATTTAAAATTAAATTGCCTTATCTTTGTTTAAATTTTAATAAACTATGGTGATACACATATTTTAGGAACATATATAGTCTCATCTGCAACTGCATCAACTTTCTTGATATATTCTTAACACATTAATACTCAGGAATTCTGTATCATTGGGCATCTCTTTTGGTCCATGATATGTCAAGTATGTACTTTTCTGGGTAGGGGTTGCACACAGTCAATTAGTATTTCAGCATGTAAGATCTTTTAGGGATTTCTCTTTTCAGGCTCCTCTGGAAGTTCTATAATTTTACGGTATCTTATAGCTTTTCTGTAGAAAAACCTTCCATCTACAACTGGGCTTAACAGACCTTTGAAAAGAAAGAGATTACAGAGATCAGAAAACATTGCTTTCCTGGTCCCCTGTAAAAACTGGGTTTTAAATTTTGCTGGCTTGCACTGCTTTTAAAGAATTGCTGTCACCCTTTTTTACAACTGCCATTTAGACAGATTTTGTCATTGTGCTAGAATGACAGCTGAACACAAATGATTTGTCTGAAGAGCTCTCTAGCTCACCTTCAGAAAGATTAGCAAAACCCTCTTCCTATAACACCTGCAGTAAAAAAACACTCTTAAAGGGACATTAGCAGACGTGATGGAGAAGAATATTCCCTTTCCCCAAATTAACATGCTGCCTGAACATATGCATTCGAATACCTTGCCTGCTAGGTGAAGAATACCAGAGTGGGAAAAACTGTTTTTTTCTCCCATACCACAGACTGAGTGGATTGCTACTAAGCAACCACATAGTCCAGCACCTTGTAAGGGCAGATATGCTGTAAGGAGAAAGCTTGAACTCAAGTAATGCTTAAGGACTGTTATCAATACCATAAAATCATAGAATCATAGAATATCTTAAGTTTGAAGGGACCCACAAGGATCACCGAGTGCAACTCCTGGCACAGGACACCCCAAGAGTCACACCATGCACTTGAGAGCATTATCCAAACACTTCTTGAACTCTGTCAGGCTTGGTGCTGTGACCACTTCCCTGAGGAGCCTGTTCCAGTGTCCAACCACCCTCTGGGTGAAGAACCTTTTTCTGATATCCAACCTAAACCTACCCTGACTCAGTTTCAGGCCATTCCCTTGGGTCCTGTCACTGGGCATGAGAGTGAAGAGATGGGTACTTGCCCCTCCACTTCCCCTTGTGAGGATGTTGAAGACCACAGTGGGGTCACCGCTCAGTCTCCTCTTCTCCAGGCTGAAAAAGAATGACCTCAGGGTTCCTCATAAGACTTCCCCTCCAGACCCCTCACCATCGTTCTTTGGATAGCAGCTTAATAGCTTCATGTATTTTTTTTTAATTGTGGTTTAAATAGTTACTTTGCTAATATTTGGAATGTTTTTCAAATCCTACTCTCCTGGGAAATACCAGCTGATGCAGTAAACCTCAACAAGAATAATTTTAATTGCCTGGATTGAAAACAGTAATTTAAAAGTGCATCAACTAGCTCTTGCTTTCCTCAGTTGCTATGCATATCTGTAACCCCTTGGTATGTGTGCCACTCTATATCACACCACCAGTCTCACTGCACTTGAGCTTAAGATGCAAAAAATAGGTGATGTTTTCATATAAACCTCTGTGAAACGTTGTCACTGAGAAATTAAAGCAGCAAGTTGATAGATATGCTGTTCTCTTTTCTGAGTAGATGCTTCCTGGTTAAACAGAAGTTTTGGCATACTCTGCATCATCATTCTTGTCACGATCCTTTCTGAATCCGTAAATAATCTCTTTTTGTGTTCTTGCTCATGTTAGGAGGTGAGCAGTTCAAACTCTTCTGTGCAGTCAGGCAGAACCCAAAGCTGTTTCTAGAGCAAAGAGCTGGGCCACATGAAAGTGCACATACGTGATCCATGTGCTGGCTGTCCCTGGGGAGATGCTGGCGGGGGCAGCTGCACGGGCTCTGTGAGGAGAGGCAGGCTGCTTCCAGCTGGCTCCAACAGACCCATCTCAGGAGATACCTGGGCCAAGTGGGGGGTGCCTCTGTGAAAACATGTTTAAGAAAGGGGAAAAAAGCTGGAAGAGCAGAGGAGTGAGGGGGGAAAAGAGAGAATCAGCAGTGTGAGCATCAAGGAGAGAGCAGGATGAGGGGGAAGAGGTGCTCCAGGTGAACAGGTGCTGCCTGGCAGCTCACAGAGAGGCCACAGTGAAGCAGAAATTCAGGCTGCAGCCTTTGTCAAGGACACATGCTGGAGCAGTTCCCAGAGGACTGCAGGAGCAGGGGAAGGACCAGTAGAGTTACTTAGTGACCATAAGTCCCATTCCTCAACCCCCTACACCACGGGGGTTGGGGATGTTAGGGGAGTCAGGAGTGAGGTTGAAGCTGGAAAAGGAGAAGCTGTAGTTTTAATTTTTGCCTCAGTTTCTCACTACCAAAATCTATTTTAATTGTCAATACGTTAAATTAATTTTCTCTAAGCCAAGTCCATTTTGCCCATGCCAGTAACCATTCAGCAACCTCCCAGGCTTTATCTCAAGCAATAACCATTTTTCATCTGCTGTTCTCACTGTTGCATTGAGGAGAAGGAGTGAGTGAACACTGTGGTGGGACTGTGGTCCTTAGACAAATTAATCCACCCCTACCATGAATGTAGCTCCCTGCTTCTAAACCTTGTTCATGACTACTGTGGCCAGACTGTGGGCCTTGCAATAATAAAATAAATCTTATACAGTGCAGCTCTTTTTATACCCTCACTGGGCTGGCCCTGTCACCAACCCCTGGTGACATGGCCCCTGACCATGCTATGACAGAGCTGCCATCAGAACAGAGGGAGGGTGGTGCCAGCCCAGCCCTCGGCTTTCCAAGAAAAGGTTTTGCTGTTCTTCAGATTTGCTTGAATGCAGGGGAACAACTGATAACTCAGGCATATGAGGACAGTGGCCGACATGGACAGCCTGCTGTCACTCCTGTCTGTGTGGGGACAACTTGACACCCAGGGCTGTGGCCACATCTCAAACCCTCACCATTCCCAGCACACCCCACCTCCCCTGGGCCTCGCTGTCAGGGCTGGGGCAGAGGGAGCTGGAGCCCAGCATGAGGGTGCAGACAAATAAATGTGCTGTCTAAACACTGGGGAGCTGTTCACGTGTTTGACATGCTGACCCAGTGCCTCTCTGGCTGTCTGAAAGCCCAGTATCCTGTGATCCTAATATTCTCTAATACCCTCTTGTGTAGTTTGTAAAAGGACACATGAACACTCTCTCAGAATATTAATCAATGCGCAGTTCTGTTGGAGAAATTGTTTCTAGGCTTTTAATGAGGATTAAGTATATGTTTAACAAGTAGTCCAATACTTCTAAATGAGAAATAAGGAAAATCCCAATTGCAACCAGGTGAAATTCACATGGTAATCCACTTCAAACAGGAATCTTCAAGCAGAATGCATTCAAACTTTCCTAATTATTTGTTGTTTTTATTAACGTGGCTTAAGCTTGGAATTCTTGGATGAAAAAGAATTCCAAAAAATATTTTAACATTCTAATATTCTTATTAAACTTTTAATGAATATTCATACTCTTATCCTATAAGGTTATAAAATCTCTCTGAGTGGTGCAATACACATACATAATTTTTTAAATCTGTTCTAGAAATAAAGATTAATTACACAAATTCACAGCTACCATTCACATTGTTTAGTTACAGAAATGTAAGGGTGGGGAATCATGATCAGTGCAACACCATACAATCACTAGTCCTGGCTCCATGACAGCTTTTACCAATCTGCTGGCCCACACTGTGACTATTTGCCTTGTAACCTGATTTCAGCTGCATTATTTGTATTAGGGGAAGGGAAATGAAGTTCTATATCACTGAGACTCATCTCATCATGAAAATGCAACACCAGCAGTGTGTACTGTCTTCTGAGAAATGTTCTCAGTCCCACAATTTCAATGTAACGTTAAATTCCTTACAGAGCAAGCAGAATACAGTAGCGTTCTGGGTCAATTTTGGGACACTCCAAGGTTTTCTGTTACCTTTAATGGGGTGTTAAATACTGGCTAAAATGTTTGTCCCTCATTAACACAACTACTGCAGAAAGACCTCTACAAATTAGAGACGGGCAATTACCAACCCTATGAAGTTTAACAAGGGAAAGTGCCAGAATCTGCACCTGGGATGGGGCAACCCTGTGTGTGTATAGACCAGGGAATGAGATGCTGGAAAGCAGTGCCATGGAAAGGAACCTGCGCGTCGTGGTTGATGACAAGTTGAACATGAGTCAGCAGTGCCCTGGCAGCCAGGAGGGCCAAGTGTGTCCTGGGGTGCATCAGGCACAGCATCGCCAGCCGGGCAAGGGAGGGGATTGTCCCCTCTGCTCTGCACTGGGGCGGCCTCACCTCGAGTGCTGGGGGCNGCTGAGTCAGGGTAGGTTTAGGGTGGATATCAGGAAAAGGTTCTTCACCCAGAGGGTGGTTGGGCACTGGAACAGGCTCCCCAGGGAAGTGGTCACAGCACCAAGCCTGACAGAGTTCAAGAAACATTGGAACAACACTCTCAAACACGTGGTGTGACTCTTGGGGATATGCTGTGCAGGGCTAAGAGTTGGACTAGATGATCCTGATTAGTCCATTCCAACTCAGCTTATTCTATGATTCTACTGAAGACATCATTATGTCTCAGCTTTTACTAGCATTATGTATAGGAAAATTAATTTTTTTTTGTTTTAGTTACAAGCCAACCAGTAATTTGATTTGGAAAAAAATTAATAAATATTTCTGAAATTATTTAAGTGTTTGCATCTGCAGTGTGTTTCCCTCGTTGTATTTGAAATAGAGAAGAGGTATAGAACACTTCAGATTTCCAGTTTCTAAACTGTCACTGAAGTTTAAATTAAGATGGCATCAGTAGGCCATCTGTCATGGCTTCTTATGCATAACATATGACACCCCATTGCATTTTATTTAATTACCCCTTTATTAAGCATAATAAATTATGATTTATTTGTGTCTTGTCTTTTAGTAAGTGCTTTGGTCTCTTTGGAATAGACCCTTTATTTCAATTACTCTGCTACAGACCAAAATATCTATCTGAGAAGCAGTTTAATCAATTTAACTAAAACTGATGAACACTCTCTTTCATTACTTGCTTTTGAGTCTCCAGATAGTCTCTACTACTATTCCATACTCCATCTGAAATTCAGACAAATAACTAATGGCATCTTTCCATCTTTTAGGAAAACGATATTCACACACTGAAGTTTTCCTGTTATTTTTGCCTCTGCAGCGGACAGAAATAAAACTTGTTCTGCTCATTCCTCATTACAGAAGTACTCATTTGAACACTACTACAAAGAATTCCAGCCTTTACACCTAGAGAGCATTTTTTCCTCGAGACTTCATCACAACCTTTCAATATTGATGCAAATAGTACAAAGAACACCTGTACTGCTAGTGACACGAGCACCTAGCTAGCATTGCATCTTTCCCTTTTCTAGCAATCCTAGAATGTAAAAAAGCATCTTACCTACAGAGTTGTTCCTGGGGAGGAGATAAAATAAGTGTTGTTCATGAATACTTGCTAATCATATCTATTAATCTGCATGGGATAACAACGAAATCTAAAGTCATGATTTTAGGTTTACATTAATTCATTAATTCAAGTTTTTACTGCACTATAGCTTGATGAGTGCACTGATTATCTATGCCCATATTCATTAGTATTCTTTCTTGTGCAGTGTGAGAAGCAGGCAACTGAATTATAATATAATACATGCAACTTATTTATACCCACATTTTCCTTGCTTAAAATAGTTTTGCCAGATGATTTCTTTGCCTCTGCACCAGCCTCAGATATAGTGCTCAAATCTTAATAGTGGAGTTCCTTTAACTTCTGTAATATAAACACGTAACAGAAAATTACTTATTGCGCTTTTTGAAAATAATGCAGGTATTTGTCCCAGAGGAGAGATTTCTGCAAAGCAGCCCAGCTCAGTATTCTCAAGTATGGCATGAGTTGTTCAGCCTGGAGAAGAGAAAACTCTGAGGAATCCTTAGGTGGCATTTCAGTATTTAAAGGGGGCTACAAGAAAGATCATAGAACCATAGAATGGTTACTGTTGGCAGAGATCTTAAACATCATCTTATTCCAACCCCCCTGATATGGACAGGGACACCTGACATTAGACAAGGTTACTCAGAGTGCCATGCACCTTGGGCTTAAACACCTCCAGGGATGGGGAGTCCACAGCTTCTCTGGGCAGCTTGTTCCAGTGCCTCACCACCCTCACAGTAAACAATTTATTGCTAGGATCTAATAGAAACCTACCCTCCTTCAGCTTAAGGCCATTCTCCCTTGTCCTATCACCACATGCCCTTGTGAAAATTCCCTCTCCAGCTCTCTTCATGTGCTGGAAGGTGCTAGAAGCTCTCCCCAGAGCCTTCCCTTCTTCAGGCTGAGCAGCCTCAACTCTCTCAGTCTGTCTTCATGGGATAGGGGCTCAACAACAGGTTGATAGGATCAATATAGTGACCCTCATCTGGACTCATTCCAACAGGTCACTGTCTCTCTTGTGCTGGGTCTGTTGTGATAGGACAAGGGGTAGTGGTTTAAAACTATAAGAGGGTCCATTTAGATTAGAAATAAGGAAGAAGATTTTTATAATGATGGTGGTCAAACACTGGCACAGATTGCCCAGAGAGGTGGTAGATGCCCCATCCTTGGAAATACTCAAGGTCAGGTTGGATTGGGGTCTGAGCAACCAGACCTAGTTGAAAATATAAGATGTTGGACTAGATGAGCTTTACAGATCTTTTGGAACCCAAACAATTCTATTGCTCTGTGCATAATGTAAGTATGCAGAACAGCAATCTGCCTGCCTTTACACAGTCCTGCAAAAAGGGATAAAAAGCATGAAAATGGTGAAACGTAGAGACTGCTTGTGGCTCTTGCTTTGATTTGTTATCTTTACAAATTGACAGGCTAATTATTTGAATCTATTTCTGTCAAAATATACGTATTTCAAAATAAAGTTATTTTCAAAATCCGCATTTGAATAGCAACATAATAAGACACAAAAAAGAGAAAGAAAAAAATTTCATTTAACAAGTGTATAGTCATTAAAAAGAAAGGATGAGTTGCATAACCCATAACTCAAGGTTTTCATGTGGTCTTTTCACAGTATGATAATAAAAAATTGAGAAAACACAAATGTAACAGAATTTAGGAGCATAGAAATTTGCCTCTCAGAAAAAGCTTGTATCACCTATGCTTCCCATGTTTCTCATCATTTTTGGTATCCCGAATCTTCTGTGTATCGAGGCCTTCAGTGCTTTTTCCTGTCCAGCCAAACTTACTGAAACTATTAGCAGTTAACAAAGGTCACAGCTCCCAGACTGTGAACCCATGACAACTGCCTGAAGCTGGGTGGACTTAGTATTTAAATGTATTAAACCATTTTGATATCTGAATGCAAAAGTCCAAAATGGCTAAATGAGTTTTTTCTCAGACTCATCTTGCTCTCTCGAAGCTGATATTAGTTGGACTCTCCTAGGGGGACAAGTATAACAATAGGTTCTATGAACATGTCAGGTGGTCATAAAGCACTCAGTGTGTCATGCTGTCCTCAGTATTCCTTGGATTACTTTTAGGTTTTGAACATATGAAACCATAAAAATAACAGAGAAAGCCCTGCTCCCATGTTTTGCTGAAACTACTATGTCAATG
Source organism: Pachycephala philippinensis (assembly GCA_013397055.1). NCBI lineage: Eukaryota > Metazoa > Chordata > Aves > Passeriformes > Pachycephala > Pachycephala philippinensis. The sequence goes on from VWZT01000183.1 coordinate 498,575, forward strand.
TAACTATGCCCTCTCACCCAAATCCAGTCTAGTACTCTAATCTTTGTGAGCATTATGAAACTAAGTGATTCAGGAGCTTTAAGCAAGCCTAAGTGGATTAAAATTCTGCAGTTTTCTATTGCATAGTGAGAATTTTAGTTTTTCCAACTTCCATGGTCAGGAATGCTTTATTTGCATCCTTTTACTTTCCTGAATGTTACACTTCACTCTGCACATTATGAATTCGTTGCAGTCATATATGTGTTCTATGGATCTATCCAGCTTTTCTTTTCCAGAAATGTAAATTCATGTGAAGATATAGATAAGTGCCAAAATTAAAGAAGACAGTGAAGGAAAATGAAATACCGTATCTCGATATGTATTACTCGATATTAATCACCAGTTGCTGCCATTAATTTAACTAGTTACTTTTCTTAGCAACTCTAGCTCTTTGTGATGTGAGCTGCTGCAAACAGAAGGATTTTTGTTTACCTTACACTCTACAAGTGGGGTTAATTCTTCTACATGTCACAGTTCTCTTGAGCTGTTTGTTAGAATTCAGGCCAAAATATATCTGATGAGAAGGCCATTTTAATGTACAGCTGTATAATAAATCATATTACTTTATTATGTTACCTTAGTAATATTTCTTCCTTTTCTTTTTTTTCCTCTTTTTCGTTAGCTATTACTTTTTTAACATACTTTCTGAAGTAAAGGATTTGAGTCTCTCAAAAACAAATATAATTTTACATAATCACTTATAACATTTTAAAACCTATAATACATTACCATTTGTTGAAAATTCCAAAGCTATGGCACGTCTTTTTCCACAGAAAGCTTTGATTGTGTGCTGGTGTTTTTATGAGTCATATGGTGTGATTTTCCTGCCGATTCTAAGGAGAAGAAACTGTCTTTGAATTGTGAAGCTTGTGGAAATCCCCCACATACAGATACATGTTTTAGAACTCTTTGCAATTTCCAGACTATTTGGCCACTGCAATTTAATTTATTTTTTTTCCAAACACAACTTCAATAAAGCTATGAAATATTATCCCATTTTACAGGGAAATTAATAGAGAACAGGTAGATTAAATGGCATGACAATTCAACATAGGACACCATAGATGAACCAAACCTGGAATGTTTTCACCGGTGAGACCACTCCTTTGTAACAACCTTCTCTTGCTTCTTTTCCCATGCAGGCTCTTATGCACAGTTATCTGTTCTCATAAATGTGTAAATAGCTGTAAAGCCACACCTGTGATTCTGAGATTTCAGGTTTTTAGTGGTACCCACTCTTGGGTGGGAGTAGCCTGCTGCAGTCACCTTATCCATTTGCTGCATCTGACCTGGCTCATATTTTATACAAATTGCAAGTGATGTAGGAGGGCTGCAGGAACATATGGTTAATTATTTTTGCCAGGCACCCTTTATCTTTTCTCATAGAGTCATTCTTCACCTACAGAGGGAACAGAAGGACTCTTATTGCTGTGTTTTGTCATATGTGGCATTCATCAGTTCTGCATTTTATTTTTTACCCATTACATTTGTGGATTCTTAAAAATTCTGCATGAATTCCACTTCTACTTATTTAAATTACAGAGCCTGCACTTCTATGGCTGAAAGGAATTCAGAGGTGGTACCATCTTTAGATATCCCCAGCACGACAGCATTGAGTCTGCCTTTTTGCAAATAGATGTGATTCATTAGACCAATCTAATGCATGGCACAGCCTCTCCAAATATGATAGACATGACTAAGACATGTAAATAGGATTAGGAAGAAATGGTCAGAAATTCCTCAAACTGGAATTTGAACTCCTCATAGTCTGAGATTAAAACTATGGTTGAATCCTTCTTTGCTAATATTCCTTGTTTAATTTCTCTTATTTGCTACTTCTTTTCACTGCTAAAAAATACGTACATTAATTCTACACACCACTGAATACCTATGATTCCACTAACTATATCATGCACCCATGGGAAAAGGGCACAAATTTCCACCAAAATATTGGAACCTTGTGTTCAGTCCTCCCAGACAGCCTCATTAATACTGTGGATATTTCTCTTTGGAAAATCTGTGCCATCCGCTTTCTTTCGCGGCCCAACTATTTTTAAATTTTCACGTTGGAATGCAGTCAATGAATGCAGACTACATGAACTATCTTGCTTAGAACACATATGTTGGTTGGAAATTTTTCATTATTATCATTTATTACAGAAATGGCTTATGAAAAAAAAACCCCACAACTCAACCTTAAAATTACTTACTATCAGCTTGTCAATTTAGAATATTTTGAAAGATTTTTTATTAATTGACTTCAAGAGGAAAATTTAACTGAATTTTCCCATCAACCTATTGACTTTTAAAAATATTATATTTGGATACCTGTTCTTTCAGAAGAGGGTAAGTGACGGGTATACAACCATTCGAGATGGCTCCTGTGATATATATAGTCAGGCACCCGTAAAGATCCAAAGTTTTGGGGCAGAAAAACATAATTTTTCACTGAATTTACCAGAAAATGAAACTTAGTGAAGTCAGGTAATTTAAAAAAACCTGATTTTAACTTCATTTTCTGTTTGGAAATGCCAAAACATGTCATTCTGACTTTTTCTAAACCTCCATCCATTCTTCATCAATTAACCTAGAATTTTTAAAAGAAATTTATTAAAGGAAAAAAGAGGTCAACTCACATGATTTCATTAAAAATCTTGAATCATTAATAAATTATTTAGGATGAAATTTTCTCCTTTTTACCAGTGTTATGCCTGAATCTCTTTTAAAACTGCATATTAAAACCTACAGACATTTCTTAGTATCTCTCACAGTGTAAAGATACCATCAAGAGTGTTTCAGTTCTCACATTGATTGAGGCAGGAGCCCTCTGTGACTGAAAGTTCAATCATTTGAAAATGGGGAAAATTATAGCTTTGGAGTTCGTCTTAATTCAGATAATTCTGACTTTTGTTTTAAGAAAAAATTGAGAGCTACTCCAGCTGAGTTCTGCTCTCTCTACCTCATCCACCATGAAAGTTCGAGACAGCGTGTACTCATAATAACTTTGTTTGTTGAAGTTACCTCCTGAGTCTAGATGTTGCCAAGTTCTTCTAGTATTCCCTGAATACTGGCAAACCTTGGAAGTGTTTGGCAGTGTCTTGAAACAACTTTGAAATTGCAGAATGACGGCAAAGAAGTGATGGAGGAGGTATCTGTGCATCAAAATACAGATGCCATATGACACTTTTCAGAGTTTTATGATACCTATTATACTGCTCCTCTCTTTTTTTGTGATGTCAGAAGCATTTTTTTTTTCAATTTCTGGTCTTAACAGTTTTACACAAACACAAATATAAAGTGTCTTCTTAGATGGATTGCTGTTTAATTGACATAGTACATCTTCCTAGGAGAATGGAATCTGCCTTACAAAATCCTTTCTCCTGCAGCTTTTGGACTCTTTTGAGGGCTTGTTTCTTTAAGTCTTTAGAGGCCAATTTAATGGCCGAGACTTTTTGTCAGAGAATATCCAAAAAACAAAAAAACAAATATTCACCACTCATTTAGCATAAAAATTATGAGATGTTAAGGTTACTTCTCAACCTCAGGAAAAGATATTTTTATTTGGGAATTATTCAGTGCATTGGTTTAAGTGTGATACTTTCTAATAGAATTGTTCAGACTTCTCATTTTACTCACAAAAAACTCCCAGCACTAGAAATCCTTCTGCCATTTGCTTATCTGGTTTTAGATAATCTGGTGGATGCCAGGCATGACCCTTGACCAGCCTCCACCTAATTTCAGTCTCTTCAGTCCCAGTTTTCTCTGAATTTTGTGTATCCTGATCCAACCAGTAAAATTCTGTCTTTGGTGCCAAAATTTTCTTGACCTCTGAAGAACAAATGCTGGAAGGACGGAAAAGAAAGATTTCTTCCTCTCATACAGAGCAGACTCAGTACTGCTGACTTTTTAAGCTTACCTGGGCCTAAGGCTTTAATAACAAAATATGAACTGAAACTTCAGTTATCTGTGAAAGTCTTATTGTTGACAGAAAAGATACATCTGCTCTACATATTGCCGGTCCCAAGTTTCTGTGGACAATAATTTTGCAAACAAAAAGTTCCCTCATTTGACTCAGCGTAGGCAAAATGATGATAAATGTGAGGCTGAATATCTGTTTTGACTTACCTCTTTTAGAAAAGCTTAGCTTCTCTCAGTCATGCATTGTGGAATATTTCCAACCTAATTTTGACTAAGTAATGGGTTATTACACAGGTTATCTTTGAATGGCATCCTCAGCAATGGCTTGAGCTAGGAGGTTCTGTACACTAAGCCTGATGCCCTCCTTTCACTGTAAAATGCTTAAGGAATTTCTCTCCTTTTTTCCTCAGATGGCTTTGTAATGAAATTTAAATCAACATTAAAATTGATTGTTACTGTAGTTTACCAGAAAGAAGTTTGATCATCAGCAACTCCAGTGAAATAAAGGATTCTGTACAGTTATCAGTGTTTAATCACCAATATGCTTGGCAATATATTAAGCAGAAAAACTGTTCTTCTGTCTTCATGTGAAGACTATTCTCTTAACATAAATAACTTTTTTGTTTGATAAGGTTCTAAATTGTAATTTGAGTACATTAGACAAAAGATACACTGTCTACTGACTTGGTTGGGTTAGGATTTTAGGATTAGAAATAAAATGCTTGGTGGAAAAGTCTGGTTTTCTAAGGACTTTTGACTCTGAAAATAGAATGAACTAATAGGGAAAACAACTCAACGATCCCAATTGTTGTACTTTAATTATGTATTTGAATATTCCACAATGTTATATTTTACTAATTTCTAATTTCCTGCACTTTTCTAAAGCACCTGAGCAGGAGACAAAGAACAGCAAAATTAGACATAGAGTTGGATAAACTCCATCTATGCTGCTGAATAGCATATACCTGTCAATACCTGTGGGAGAGCATTAAGGTGGCATCTCTGGGCTGAGGGGTGGAGGCAAGTGAGAAGCTGTGTGAGGCTTAGCTGGAGCCAGGGCCAACCCCCTAGAAGAATGTAAAACCTTCATGAAGTAACTATCTATGCACACACTGGTAGATGTGTCTTTGATATCTGCCCCCCATCATTCCTGTTGCTGCAAAATTACTTAGCCTAAAGAGAGGATTTTAAAATTAAACTTTAATTTTTTCCTCTCAACAATTAATACTTTAGGCATCTGCTAAGCATCTTGAAAATGATAGGAAAGGAATACAGGTTCCAAAGTGATAAATTCTACCTGCCTTTCTGGACAGCCGCAGCGTGTTTTTGTGTGCCACACAACCTGTCATTGGAATAGTGTGCTGTGAGTTTGATCATAACAGAAGATGTATTTTGTTCTTACCCTTGCCACATGTACAATCTCTGTATTCCAATAGGTCACAAAACAAAATTGCTTTTCTCCATCTGCAGATTATTCAACCTTTCACAAACCTGCCATTTCTTGTCCTTTTCCCTCCTCCATTCTTGTAATATATGCACATCCTGAAAGAGAAATGGAAAGGAAAAAATAAAGAACAGAATAAACTGGGTTTAGTAGAAAATTTAATTTTGTGAAGATGTCTGTGAATTACAATATTTTTAAATGCTTGCCTTAAAATAAAAAAAAAAAAAGAGAGAGAAAATTTTTCTTTCCATTTTTATATAAACCTTCAGATTTTGAAAGGACTACATATCACCCAGTCTCATTGATAAAACTGTCTTGTATCCTTTAAAACACATGTAATATTTGTGTGTACAAATGGCCCATTTTTCTTGGTTATCCATTCATTTTAGCTCTTCTAATCATCACCTTTAGTCTTCTGCCTGTTTGTGGGTTGTGTCCTGCTTTCCTCTCCCTTAGGGTGATATATAGTTCTAGCGAGAGAAAGGTCAAATTGTGATCAGGAGAAGGATAATAACTTCACATATCAATGTACATTTCTTCTCTCTTGACAAATGATCACCATTCCTCCTGAAAATTCCCTGCACCACATGGTCCCCTTTGACCCTTTGGTCAATAAATAATGCATTCTCTCTAAAGTAATTGAACTACCTTATTTGGCTGAAAAATTCCATGTACCAGAAAGTGTGATACATAGGACAGTGAAATATTACATTGTGGGAAGAATCCAGTTTTACTTTAGCTTTTGGATGAAGACAGATTCCTTTGCATTCTGATTTTTTTTCTCACTACCCAATAACTTGATCTAAACTGAAGTAAAATACCCAGCATTTCATAGACCAAATGAGTTCTTTTTCTTTTTAAGGATAATTGAAGAAGAGTTTAGAACAGAAAGGACTTTAAATCTGAACATATTTGGGAGTGGAGGGCTAGAGGGAGGGGAGGTGTCTGTTTTATTGCTGCAAAATGACTTGGGAGCTGCACATTCATAATTTATTGTGTTAATCAATAGCAATTTGTAAGCTGCTCACCTCGCACACACAACCCCCCAAATGGAGCTCAACATTAGACCTGACTTACAAGTTCACAACAACACTGACAAGACCTATTCGTATGCAACATTCCAGGTACAAGATACAACATTCCATGGGATTTAGGACCCATTTCTAGGTTTGAGGAGAGACTACAGGAGTCTGTGGAGGTTGCAGAACAATTAAGCTTTGTAAGCACAAAATATTCTACACTTTAAATTCAAATGTGAGATGAATCAGGGAGCTAAGTGACACTGTAGGGTTTCTGCCTGTTTTCAAAGAATTTGTTCCTCCAAATAGATGATCTTTTCCATTTATTTGAAGAACAGGATCAAGACCACAATAAATAAACTGTAAAAGCTGAGCTGTTGTCTACTGGTACTTTGAGTTATTTTAGTATTTTTTTTTCCTGAGAAATAGAACCTAAATTTTAAATACCAGACTTTCTCCTGGATGTATTTCAGTGTTTTATAAAGAGATCCTTGACCAAATGAGGACTAGTTGTTTTTTACCTTAATTGCAGGTTAATAAAGTGTTTTGTCTGGAATTAATACATTATATTTCCTACAGCATGGTACTGAGTAGTTTGGGAATACATAAATCATACTGAAACAGACTGTGATGCAATCAAACAGTATTGTTTCATGATAGACTGTTGGGTTATAACCCAGCATTCCCTTGTGAAAAACTACCATTTTTCTTTGCTTTCTAGGCTTTTTATTCCTTCCTTTTTTTTTTTTCTTTTTTTTTTTTTTTCATAAGAAAAACCGTACCTGAAAGTGCTGAAGCTTAAAGCTATAAGGAAATTGCCCTGAAACTGAAAACCTTCAGGAAATTGAATGGACATACTACACACAACATCCAAGATATTATGTCTTGGTTCTGTTTCTTGGGATTTAGTGTTGGAAATTTTTATAATACACAGCCAGAGATACATTTCTCTGAACAGAATTTTGACCAGCCTTGAAGACAATAAGACCATTAGACATGTTGGGAGGAGCTCTCATGCTAGGCAAGAGGTCAGTTGCTCTCCCCAGAATGCCTATTGTTGAAAAACACGTTTTAAAGAAAATCATTACAAAGGTCTTCTCTGTGATGCCTGTGGAGGAAACATCTATAAATATCTCAGAAATATACTGTTAAGAAGTGGTGCTGGAAAGGAGATATTTTTCCTTCCATCCAGTTATTTCAGGGAAAAATCTTTCATCCAACAAAGCTCCCTGATCAATAACAATGTTAATGATGGAAATAAGACTTTAAAAAACACTTCAAAATATGTATTCTAGACTCTGAGACTAGCCACTGTTGTAGTGAAGTTTTTCTCTACTGCACAATCCTTCAGTTGATCCCCTGCCAATCTTCCGTAGAGGTACAAGCTTATAGTTCAAGTACTCAACTTTTTTCTTACTGTGGATCAGTTCAATATTTCTACAAAAAACTTAGAGGTCAGACATGGTCAGGTCCTCATGGCTGTCCAGCTTTTAGTAGTTTCTGGGTCATAATCTTTTCCAGATGGAATGCATTTCACCACTTCTTTACAGTTGGTCATAAAAGCTTTGGCTTTATACCACATGCTTCTGCTTTTGCAATCTGCTTGCCCTCGTTACTGTACATGCGTGTGCAAGGCTTCTCTTACAATAATCACCAGATCTTGCTTCTCTGAATGTTGTAGAAAGGTTTACATACACAGATCGCCTCATTTAGTCATTATGAAAATCACGTTTTATCGGTATCTGAAACAAATGTGAGAAGAAAAGTTCATAGATGTTCTGTGCTAGTTCTCAGGAGTGCCCTTCTGAGCAGAAGTAACTTGTACACATTACCCACGTCTTTCCCATGTGACTCCTTGTAAGAAAAGGAGTCTTCATCTTCTTTGTAGCCACCTTTTAAATACTGGAACACGGTGACAAGGCCTTCCCTAAGCTTCTTTTCTCAAGAGGGATTACATCCTACTCTCTCAGCTTTTTTTCATATAGCAGGCTTCCCAGTCTCTATTTCCAGTCTCAGCCCTACAGCCAATCAAGTTTTTGATGGTTTCAGAGATATTCTTCTTCAGTGCATCCACAGAGAAAAGTTTCTCAGTTTGGCAAGAGCAATTTTAAGGGCAGAGTTAAACCTTTTAAGCTCTATTAAGTATCCAGAAAATCAGGGCCTTCATGACCCTTCTCTGGACCCTCTTCAGCCTGTCTATGTCTCTCTTGTATAGCAGGGACCCAAACTGAACACAGTATTTCAGGTGTGGCCGGCCAAGGGCCAAGTAGAGCATGATAATTTCTTCAAAATTTGAAGCTGAGATGTCATTGTTTCAGGGTGAAAATAAGATTTTATAAAACACTTCAAAACATCTATTCCACATTCTGAAAGTAGTCATTCATGTGGTGGTTTTCTTGCTGTAGTGGTTCACAGCACTTTCACATTTACCAAGTTCTTTTCCTGATTGTAGATATAGAAAAAGGATAAAGCTATGGAAGCAGAAGAAAAAAACTTCTGAAAACATATAGGCTAACACAGGAAATTGAATTTACCACCACAGATGGGCAGGGAAAAAGACATAGGATCCTGGCCTCATGCCTTAATGATGCATTATCCCATGGTAATGAGGGCATCAATAAAAGAAGAATGGTACCATGAAGCCAATTCCCTGTCTTTAATAAAATGTGTTTTTTCAAGTTGTAAGGAGATCTAAGCAGGGCCCTGGGGTTTCAGGCCCATACATCTTTCATTTTTTCTTTTTTAAAATGAGGCAAACCTTTTCTCAGAAGTTATTTGCACTTAAGAATGATGACAAAACAGATGATTATGTTTGTTTAAATGTTGTCAGTCTGACAAGAACAAAGCCTGTTTGAAAAATGCAAGTCCTTTTTTTCCTCTCCACATGAACAGTTTGAGCAAAAGAATCTGGCAGTGGAAAGAATGTGCCAAGACCCACTCACAGAAGCTATTATTTATATAGTACAATATGCTCATATCATCAAGACCTTGCTCTCTGAAATATACACCTCAGCTTGAAAACTGTCAGTATCTACAAGAAATGAGATGTTAAAAAAAAAAAAGAAGTGATACCTACTGTTCAAGCATTGCTGCTTCATTAATTTATCTTCACCACGGAGAATTACTAATTTATAACTAGGAAATAGTTAGCATCTTCCAGACATACTTTTACTATCATCAAGCTATAGGAGAAGTATAGTTTTGTTTACATATGCTCTGAATCCAATTCAAAGTAAATGACGGTGTCTACTGTCTTCAAACAACAGGCAGCTGTCACTATTCACTTTATTGTATTAGGACAGGAAGCTGCTGTTTAAATAATAACAACACTAAACCTACAGCATCTTCTTGGTATGATTGTTCTTATTTTTACCATTGTCTTTTCTATTACTTATTTAGATTGTGTTCCAAAGGTGTAACAATAAACCACAAAACATAGCACATGATGAGAATTTAAAGTAATTCAAGTTCATTTTCAGTCTCAAGATAAGTAGCTTGCTAGAATTGCTTTTCTCAAAGGAGAAAAAAGAAAATATTTAGAAAAAAACCCTGGCCAATCAGTGAGAAAATAAACTTCTATTGACAATGCACCTATACCTCTATCCATCCATACAATATTTTTAATTAAAGTAGGCTTTTTTCCTAAGTCTTTCTAAGTAGATAGAGCTCCGCTGGCAAATACAGTTATTTGTCAATGCCAACAGCTGTTCTGGTGCCATCTTCTGTTAGGTATATAGACTTATAATTGCATGTATTTATTCATTTATTTATTCATTTATTTATTAATAGAAACATAGAAATTGATACAATAAACTGCAGCTGTGGTAGACTGTTATTCTTTGGAGGGATTCCTAGAATTACCTTGGAAAAGGCTGCAGGTTGCAGAAATGGAGAGGGAGAACAGTACATCATGAGATGGATAAAAGGGTAAGTCAGGAGCCAGAGCCTCAGCTGTGGCAAATTACTGTGGCTTCGTTGATTTCTGTAACCCTCCAGTCTTTCTACAGCAATATCTTTTATCTCAATAATCAAGCAAGGCACGACAGAAATACAACTCCATGAGAATGGAGTCTGAGAAGAGGAGAAAACAGAGTGAACTACAACTTTTAAATTCCATAACCTTTCCCCCTAGCTTCAGGACTATAGTGGGGACTGAGACAGCTTCATGACAGGATGGAGATGTCACATTCAATTTTTATTTGGAATCTAAACTCAGACAGTAGTAGATATAATTTTTTTAATGAGTCGTGTTTAGCGGTATTGTTTTCTTTGAGAATCACAGAACTTGACACCTCTCCAGCCCAGACCTAAATCTGTAGTTTTGAACAAAAAGAGTCGCCTTTTATGCATCCCTCTACACACATTTCATGACTATTTTATTCTTCGAAAGTAGAAGTATTTAAAGAATTTCACCTTTCCACTGCAAGGAATACTTTGTAAATAATGATCAGGTTAAAAAAATGTTGCAACAGAGAGCTTAAATTAGTTTTTGTGGATTTTGCTATGGTTAAGAAAAAGCATTCCATTAACACCCTTCACACTTTACAGTGTGGATGAAGCAGAGTTAGATATTCTCTGAAGATGCGGTCCAAAAATACTCCAAGGGAAGAGAAAGCCAACTGACGGAACAAACCAAGAAATGCTGCAGTTACACAGGGGAGTGCTGTGATCTTTATGTTTCCAGAGGGTTCAAAGCAGCAGAACCAGCTCAGCTGGATAGGATTCAGCCTTGTTCTGTCCTACCTGCATAATAAGGAGACCTCTCACCCTCACATATTTATGTTTGGAAACACAGATGGCTTCTTCAAGGTAAAAAAACCCCTTGATGTCCTAGTAGCCACCAAAGCTTTCTCTTCCTTTTGCTTTTGCTTCTCCTTTTCTTTCACCAAATGAGCCTCCCCCATCTTGACCACTCCCTCACCCTGGAATCTATAGTATTTGCTATTTTCAGATCATTATTTGAATAAAATTAAAGTTCTATCGCTATAATACAATAAGACAAAACCAAGCTGGTGACATTATGTAAGAGAACAAGAGCTTTTTAACACCTGCCAAAGAAAAAAGAAAGAAAGCAAGCATTTATACTTTCACTAGTCCTGCTCTTTGTTTTAGGCTATGGCATTGTTTTCTTTAATTTTTTTTTCAAGGGAAGGCTATCAACTTGCTTACTACAGTGACTGGAACAGAACTGGTCAGTGAGGGAAAGACGTGGATTAAAATTAAGTGCTCTGCAAATGAAACTATTCACTGAGCAGAGGGTGTAAGCAAATGGGAGATGGTGGATGTGGGAAGAGGGCTCGGAGAGAAGAACAAAGGAGGAAGGAGGCAGTTTGGGGAGCTCAGAATGAGATGTCCCATGTTTATTGCTCCTTCATACCTTTAAATAAGTGCATAAGTGTCTATATACAATAAAATGAGAAGATTCAAAATAAGTAATAACAAGTGCAATGAAAACCTTGTTGAACATCTACTTATTATGCATATGAAAATGCTGGCCATTTGCACATAATTATTTTAGAATTAGATACCTAGTTACAAAAATCCTCCATTTTAACAATGTAGTGATAGTGGAAGTACTCATGTAGTAATATCTAATACTTGTCTAACATTTGCTGACTGCTACAACTTAAGTTTAATTAAAATCTCTTTTTAAAAGACAATTAAAATTATGTACCCATTTTATTTATACCCAACCAAGATACTGTGTTTCCACATCTAGACTGGGACCAGAATCAGAATCTCTTTTTTGCTTTATTGTTTTCTAACCTCTTTGGTGCTCTGAGACACAGCATCCAGTTGATGGCAGATAATTCTTCAAAGCACTCAACTGGGTGAAGGTGCATTTCCACCTTCAGCAGTGTCTGAAACAGGCAAAGAATCCTTTTCTGCCCTGCTAAAGCAAAGTTTTGGCACCTCTGGCATCATACTGAAGCACTGACAGAGTCACTCATATAGTGTAATTCTTGTCATACTCCATGGTACCTTTTAGTTGTGTAAGAAGAAGCAATCTCCCAGAAAAAAATCTTGACATAGCTGGGGGGGGAGTCCTGCCATAGGCAGATTTTCACAGTAGTTAGTGAAGAGGATCAAAAGTGAAGATGAAATAAAACTTGTATTTTTTTTTAACTGTATAGAAACATTTTGTTTGTATGTTATTTTGCTTTTTCTGTTAGTCTCTGACTTCAATAGTAGGTACTGAGACCCAACAGAGAGCTCTGTAGAGTGAAGGCGTTGGTGCTGAGGATCTGGTGTAAACACTGTGCTTGTTTGGCTTGTTCCTTTTCCCCTGAACTGACCACCTTTTGGATATGAGAATGCAATAGGTGTGCTTCTGGAACACATCTTGTTAAGTCTGACCCAAAAGATGCCTTGGGACTGCTGTGTCATGAAGCGAAGCTCAGTAAAGGATTGCTATTAAGACATTAAATCCAGAAGCATGTGTCAGATTAGAATCAGAAAGCTAAAGCAAATGCAACCACAGCCTGTGCAGCTGGTGTACAAGGGCAGCAGAACACAGGCACTGTCTGAGCTTTTCCTGGTTACCTGACTTAGCTTTCTAATGCAGATAAGTGAAGTCAAGATGATCAGGAGCAGTTCTAAACCTTTCCTAACCTTAACTGCAAACCTGTGACTCCTCTATTACAGGGAAGAAACAACAATGCCCAAGTCAGGAAATAGGGTAGGTGGTCTGAATTTGGGCCCCCTCATCCTTGTCCACCAGAGCACAGCTTTGGAAAACTTGTGTGCTTCAGTTCAGGTAGCTTTAGAAGATGCTGGGGGAAAATAGCAATAAAAGTATCCCTGAAAAGGAATTTTTCTTCTAATAAAATATTTAGCTGATAGTAGATGTAAAGTCAGTGAGCCTCTAGTTGAAAGAAAGCGCCTCCTCCCCCTTGGACTTTCTCCAACTCACAAATCTCCATCTGCTAATTGGCCTTAATCCACAGAAAAAAAAGCCTTTATAGAACATGGAAAATACTGAAATGATCCATCGATCCATTTTCATGTTTCAAGCCAAAAAATGTATTTCTTTAACCTGGAAAACTAGGTAATTGAACAAGTAGCTTTAAAACTAAAACCAGAAGTTAGTGGGAGGAATTAAAAAAAAAAAGGGTTGGGGAGTGAAGTTAAGAAACATGACTATTAAGTAATAAAATTTTTTTTTTTGCTCAGCAAATGTACACATTGTAAAATAATCAAAATCAGCCCTCCCTCAACAATAAGAGCTGGTAAAATAATGACACAGTTAATATGTTTTCCATGCCTTCCCGTTCTGCAATTAATGCCCTTTTTTTGCTATGTTAGAGCAGGTCCTTCTGCATGAACACAAGCTGTTCTTTGAACCAAATCCCTCAGGTTTTCAGTTATAAAAAAAATCCTGATAAGAATAAAATATAAAAAAGCTCTTTAGGGACTTTTAAGCTAGAATGAAAATTGTAGCTTGCCCTGCTTCAGAATTTTCCACTCATTTTCTTTTCATATAAAGCCTGAGCTTCATCAATAAAACTAAATGATAATAACAGATTAGTCAAGACACTTCTCGACAAAACCTCTCCCATTAACACACTAAACTCTACTCCCACAGAATTAAAAGATTAAAAATAAACTAATTACCCTTACTTTAGCATCCTAAGTAACTGGTTCCAGCCACCTGGCTCACAGCTGCTATGGAAACTATTCAATTAATCAAAATAAGGTTGCTTTTTTCCCCGATTATTTAAAGAAAAAGAGAAAGGAATGAAAACCCCCACACACGCAGTAAGGAAAACCTCACCCTTCTGAAATATTCCAGAAAGATTTTAATCAGTCCAAAATATTAGCATATGAGTACTACTATTGCAGATAAGTTAGAATTTATAATAAGATGGTGAGAAACTTTTACTGTCTTCTCCGGCCTCCTAATACCATGATATGAACATCTGGTACAAGAATTTGTCCTTTGTTTAATATTTGGTGAAAAGCAGAGTGAAGGAATGATAACTTCAGCTGTCTCTTGCTCCATTTCCATCACGTTGGTGAAGAAAAATGTGTGCTGCATTCCTAACAAACATCCCAACCTCTGTGTGAAGGGTTCTGCACAGACAAACTGTAAGTTTGTTTGCACATAGTCACATGGCATGTGTGAGGAGGAGGAAAGGTTATGTGTAGAACCATGACTTGCCCTCACCTGTGACTTGTAAACACATTTCTGGGAGACTAGGATTAAAATGCTAATTTAATATGGTCCAGCATTTTCAAGAGACATTAAGGAAATTCAGTAGTAAACCCCTCACAGAGCCCTTGAAATCTGAATCTGGATTGTCTTTAATTATAAAAATTCAATGACTTATTACAAGAATGATCCGTCAAGCCTTATCCCTGGTTTCAATGAAGAGTAAGATTATAAAAATGTAGGAAAAAAGCCCCAAAGCATGAAATAACCTAGAAATTGGGTAACTAGTGTAGTCCAAATTTAGATCTCAATAATTAATCAAGTAGAAATGTTTCTCACTTTGTCCTGCAGTCCTATGGACTAGGTCCAACTGTTTTTTTAAAAAACAATTTAACCTCTATGAGACAGACTCTTTACAAGGTCATGTAGGAGCAGGACAAGGGGGAATGGCTTCAAACCGAAAGAGAGTAAGTTTGATTAGAAATTAGGAAAAAATTCTTCACTGTGAGGGTGGTGAGGCACGGGCACAGGATGACTCATCCCTGGAAGTGTTCAAGGTCAGGGTGGATGGAGCAATGTGGAAGGTAGAAGGTGGAAGGTGTCCTTGCCCATGGCAGAGGGGCTGGAACTAGACAATCTTTAAGGCCCCTTCCAAGCCAAGCCTTTCCATGATTCTATGATTCCATGAACTAAGAATAAATATGATACCAATACTTTTAACTTTGGCAAGTAGCAAAAAATAAAGGAAAATTTTCTCAGTTAACAAGATAGCCCTACAGATATATACTTGGTAAACTGAGCTTGCTAAAATAAATTGTTCTTTAGTGCATCCAAGTACAAAATGCATATTCAGGGCCAAAAAATGAAAGATGTGTCTACAGAACTTACAGAGAAGAAGCAGGTGAAGGCACAAGCCTGGCACAGATTAATATCACTGAAATTTAACCATCTGAAAATGTAGTAGCTCTCTATCAAAACAAGAGAGAGAGATTTATCTTCGGGGGCCAGTTCATGTACCTCTTTTACGAATCTTTCCCATAATAGAATGAATCATCTTTTGAAAAAGTCTGTTTTACACTCTTCCCAATAGAGATGAATGTAAACTTTTTAAACTACCTGTCTTTTGTTGGGGTAAGAATACAATCACGGTGGGTTCAGATCCATGAGAAAGACCTGCCTTACAGTGCTGTATCTGTGTCCTTCCAGTTCTCTCCATTTTTGACATTTTCTGGACTTTTTGTTCTTTTTTCACATTCTTGTAAAAATAGATCCTGAAGAGCTTGGAGCATCATAGTGAACTAACAACTAAACGCAGATTCTTATGTAAAACTAGGGCCAAAAAGACCAGTGTGATTCATAGTTTCTAAGCCAAAAGCCAGTGAGTGAGAAAGGTGTATGGAAGGATCTCTTTGCTTCTGTATAAACCACTGGTGGAAACACCATGGGTCTAAATTTGACCATTTTCAGAAGCAAGCTGAAAAATCAAAACTGAGCTGAAAATTAGTGACAATGTGTAGCATGTTTCTATGATGGAGATACCAGATACTAAAAGGATGCAGTACACATGATGCAGTACTTTCATTTGTTCTTTAACTCTGCTGAATACAGATATGCAGTGCGGCCCTGCCAGTGTAGAAATGCTGTATAATAAATAAGATAAAAATTACGTGATTACATTGATCTTGAGCAAAGTGGTGTTATGTGTGTCTTATGCATTGATGGGAGGTTCTGGGAAAAAAAGAACAACATGCTTCTGGTTTGGAAATAATAGGCATGTGGGTTAATCTGATGGTAGTCCTTTGTATATAATAAAAATTGAAACAAAGGTATCCAAATGGAAAAAAGAAAATAGTCCATTTCACACTGATGTATTCACTTCAGTTTCTGCGAGCTGTTTGATCTAACCGTGTAGCTGATAAATGTTAAGTTGAGAAGTGCTCAGGAGCACACAGAGAACAGTAGCAGATTTTCAAATATTTATGTTTTCGTCTTAGGGTTTTTTTTTCTCTTTCAAACTATCAAATAGCACGAGTATGCTTTAAAAAGAGATCTCCATGCCAGCAAAAATGTTTAAATCTTTCAAACTTGAAACTTAAATGCGTTTTCCTTTTGGATTATTTTTGTAGTTTTCATAACTGGCATTCCACTGGGACTGGTATGTCTGCTGGCTGTAGGTGGGTAATGGTCCCACAAGGATATGCTTTGCTCTCTTCAAATAAATATAGGCATACATTAGCTGGAAAAGCATCCTGGGAGAAATTTGCTTCTCAGTTTGTCAACATTGCATGCAACCAGGCACTATTATTGGTTATTTGTATTACAGTAGTGTGTAGGGAGACTGAGGCTGCATTGTAGGCAGTAGAAGATTACACAGCAAAATATAGTCTCTCCAACGGGAAGTCTTTCATGAAACTCTTAAGTATGGGAGAGGAATTAACAGTTGAGGGAAGTGAAGTAACTTGCAGAAGGTTTGGAATCAGAGCTACTGAGGAAGTCCAGGATTGCTGATTCCCTTTGTTTCAGGCTGTTGAACCATTCCAAGGAAAGATGACTTTCTATCCCCACTGCATGTTAAATATAGATAATCTGTTCAGATGAGCAGCTGACAGAAATCAACCAAACCCCACTGAAGTCAAGAGAGGTTAATTTATTTATACCACTTATAATTTGCTATAGCATTTTTCTTCAGAATTTATTAATTGAACTCAAGGAAACTAAAAATTAAAAAAGAAGAGAAAAATCATAATGCAATAACAGTATAATAACAAAAAGAAAAATATTCTGAGAAAGCATAGAACAAATGGGAGATCTGATTTAGAATAAGCTGTGACTGATGGGATGAGCTGAAAGGGAGTCTCGAGAGCCTCCAGAGGCCTTTTTTTTTAACATTTAGTACCCACTTGAGTCTTCTCTCAGTGACTGCTCATCCCTTTTCAGAATACTGCTAAATCAAACTTGCCAGACACCACTCATCCCATGGGAACCTCAAACACTGAAAAACTTTTTTTTTGTTTTAGAAAATGTTTGATACCATCACAGAGATAGTATCTTTTTTTAAAAATTTTTCCAGGATCTCCTTGCACTAAGCTACCAGCTCTCCACTATATCATCAGCTTAAATTATACACCTTGCTTTACTGTCACTATTCTCTGTGTATTTCTAAGGACCAAAGCACAAACTACAGAGCTGTAAGCCAACAACCTGAGAGCCTCCAGTTGGCAAGTCTTCAGCAGGCAGTGCAGCTCACCTTCTTCATGCTAGTGGGAAGTTCTGTGACAGCTTTTTATGCCTGAAACCCCTATCTGCTCAGTTTTGGATCAGTCAGAGCTCTGAAAGATAGCTGGGTTTAGCTGAGTGATGTTTTACCTTTCTTCTGTATTTCCTGATTTGTAACCTTGGAAAAAACCCAAACCAAAACAAACTCCCAAAACCCAACCAACCACCCAAGCAACTAACCAAAACCCCCAAACTCAAAAAAAAACCCCAGTAACAGAAAAAGATTTTTTTCATTCTCACTAATCCAGCAAGATAAATTGTACCTACCTACTTCCAGACTAAGAAAAGTCATGAAGAAGCTGTGATACTTCCCAACTCAAACTATACATATCACACCACTTCTAGATGTTGGTCCAAAAAAAGTAGATATACAAAACCTAGAGATGCAGGATGTGTTTGACAGAGGAATTGCTAGGATATACAAACACCTAATCTATCTCCCTGCTCATAGTGAACCGGTCCTTGTAGATCAATGAACCAAAACCTCCAGGAGTTCCCAGGTTATTGACTCTTGTGCTTGTTGCAGCATGAAACTGCTGGTCTTCTAATATTTTCCCTCTGAGTTTTAGTCACTCTTTAGCTGATTTCACAGTCCAGGCTAACATGGCATGAGGTGATGACTGCAAATTGACTAGACATTGCACCACAATAGTAACCGTACAAGTTGGCACAGCACAATAAACAAAAGGAGAGGAAAATGTTGGGATAAAGCAGCACCTTGATTCCCAGGCTGCTTATCCCACGTGCAAGTTAAAGGGAAAATTCCCTGGCAATTCTGTTCCCAATCTAACTTTTGGGAGGTAAAAAACGTATGGTCTCCTGCCAGCTCTGCCTAATTTGTAGTATCAGACCCTGAGAGAAGATGACAGCTGCAGACGGTGTGGAAGAAAAGCCACCTTGCAACATATTTTGTCAAGTTGCAGTCTCTGGCATTGGCCCAGCGCCGGTATTGCTGGAGACATGATGAAGTGTGAAAAGTCCTGGCAGGCATTTTAGACAAATAAAAGATGGGAGGCAAGGGAAAATCAGGACCAAAAGAGATTAATATTTGTGAGGTTTATAGCAGAAGAGGGAAAACAATAGGAAGTAAGAAAACCTCCACAGGGGATTTATTGCGACAGCAACAGATTAAAACCAGGATGGACCTGAAGAGGAAGCGTATTTTTTCCAGCTGGACATTCACCTGAGAGCAGAGATCAGGTTGTGAACAGCAGTCTGAGAAAAGTAAATAGGCAATAATGAGAGAATTTGCAGCCTGAAAATGTGAAAAAGTTCAATGAGACAATGTGTTTGTGTGTTTAGAGAGGGGAAAATGGTGGAAGAGTGCAGGATTTTCTAAGCTGGGAATGGTAATGGCACCATGAAGCTGTGCATTTACTATGGGAGATAACTCTGCAGTCTAGCTCTTGTGTGTATGGGTTGATGGTGTCCTAGCTGCACATGGAAGTGGGAATTGTTTGTCACTCCTTCTTCCCTCTGTTCTGGTTCCCTCAGAAAGAAGAACCTGAGGGGAGGGAGAAACCTTCAGAAGGAGCTTTATCTGGAGGACCAGGGATGGTCATAAGGA
The DNA here is from genome assembly GCA_013397055.1 of Pachycephala philippinensis. NCBI lineage: Eukaryota > Metazoa > Chordata > Aves > Passeriformes > Pachycephala > Pachycephala philippinensis. Next base: position 517,990 of record VWZT01000183.1, read on the forward strand.
CATGCTAGGTGACAGTACAGAGGTGGAGTCACTGCCTGGCTCCACTGGTCAGACCTGCTGGGTGGTGGGGTCTGTTTGATCTGCTGGAGATCTCCTGTGTCCGCATGGACAAATCATCGTCAGGGAAAAGACAAAACCATTTGGAATAAATTTTAAAAACCCCAAAAACCAACAAAGCATGAGGTAAAGCCTGAGAGAAGGACCCATAGGTGGAATGCAATGTACAAATTTCACAACAAAACCCAGAAGGTGTTCATGTTTCCTGGTATATGGTAAATTTCTGGATTGCATTCCTACAAAAAGTCTAGTAACCTTTGTCTGTCCTGTTTATTATATCAAAGGTTGACGCTTTGGATGAATTTTGTTCATCATGGACCGCCAGCAGTTATGAGAAGAAATGTAGTGCTATTTTTGGCAGTAACTTGCCATGTGTAGCAAAATCAAAGACTTTTTTTTTCCATTATAGTCTTCTCAGGAAAAGTGTATCCATTTTCTAACTTGGAAATGCATCACTGGCAGACCACAGAGCAGCTATTTTTAGGTGATGAAACAGAAGTAACCAGTGGAACACAATTCTCTCTAGTGAGGTACAGATACAGTGCATCAACAACAACCTAGAGAGACCAAGCACCTACACCCTGCTCTTATGGAGGACCAAATATTGAGTACCAGGACACGGCTCTGACAAAAGGGAAGGGAGAATAAAGATAATTACATGGCAAGGTCAAGAAGAGTTGGCTGGATAGTTGTCCCAGTTGCAGAGACGGTGTCCTGAAATCAGCAGCATAAAAAATGATGAGGCACAGGGAGCCCTTTGATGGGAGGAAAGGGAGGCAGTGGCAAGCATCCATGGTGCATGGTAGTTCTTCCGACTCTTCCTGTTGACTTCTAATTTAATGAATCCCCACACTCTGTTTCCTCTTTAAGAAAAAATATCTCCATTCTGATTCCCTTCTTCTCACGAGTCATCTCTATTTGTGTCTTTTATCTCTGTTATTTTAAAGTCCCCAAGTAGATTACTATCGGATTTCATCAATTTTTCCCATGGAGGCATTTTGTCTCAGCTTTGTCTATCTGCTACTTACAAAGAGGTGTGGTGTCCAACCAAGTTGGAAGGGTAGAGAAGACAGACTTTTAAGATGGAAAATTATATCCTAGTCCCTGACTTGGAAATACATTTTTTTTTTCTCTTCTTTCTCCTCTAGCAGAAATTACAGGGAGTCTGAGGTAATAAGCCTGGCTAGAACAACTTGATTCCACTCAGAAAAATGGGGGTTTTTCAGGATCACAGTGTGAAAAGTCTTAAGCTCTTCTTCTGACCCTGGAGGATCTCAGTGATACCTTCCTCAGAGTGCAGGAAACTTTTTCTTTTGGACTTTCCCTAAACTACACTATATCTGTAGCTTGTTGCTGTGGATTTGAGTGAATACTGGGATGTCTTTTACCCAGACATGGAAGATTTATCATGCCTTCAGGTATTCTGAATGGCTATAAAATCTCTTTCAATACATTTTTCCTGGTATTTTAATTGCAGTGTTTTGGAACTCATTTCAGTTTCAAGTGCCACTGGCATGAAAAAGCCCTTCATTTCTAGCATGTTGTTGAAGCACTATAAAGATGAGAACTCTCCACTTCTGCCAGGAAACCTTGCCGATGGGCTGAACGTCTTCAGGATCAAAAGGTATAACCCTCCCTTTCTTTAAGGCTTCAATGAAGAAACTAATGCTAAGTCAAGATGGGTTTACAAAATTGACTAAGTGCATGAAAGACAGATCGAAGAAATTTATTGTGATAACAGTGGACATTTTCAGGTAGGAAAAGGCTTGACTATTCTGTTTGTCCTTGCTGTTTTTTCTCTAAGTTAACATAATACTTTGAAGATGTTATTTTATATACATATAAAATTTAGATATATATAATTTTTATATGTATGTAATTTAATATATACTGTCTGGTCTCAAGAAAACCATGGATTACACGAGTTTCCCTCAGACATCCTGACTTATGATGTATATATATGCTTGAGGAAATAGCTTTTGTTACCATCCTCATGTTCTTGACTTGATTGTCCCATATCAAATAATTTAGTAAAGGAAAAAATTAATTTCCCTAGAGCAGTGAAGAAGAGCAAGAGTAATGGGGCAGGCAAAGTGAACCAGTAAAACCAAAATGTAATCACAATACCGTGTCAGGTTTGCATTTATCCTATTTGATACATACCTGACACTTCATAACTCCTTTTCCATGCAGATATTTAAGTCTGCTGCTCATCTTCAACAAAGGTTTGTCCCTCATGTCTGTGCAGACCCACCTGAAGTCAGAGAGTACCTCAAGCCTATAGTCTGTATGGATCTTCTAGCAGGATTGTGTCCTGGGTTTCTCATGTTGTGCCATGAGTGATGCTATGATGTTGTAACAGTCATGCCTGTAAGAATTACTGAAAATCAAGAGTCCAGTGGAGCAGAAAGTTGTGCAGTAACTAGAGGTCTCCCTAGGGACTAGAGATTTACTTACACACACCTCGCATTTATCCTATGTTTTCCTTGGCAAATAATTTTAAATTTTTGTGTGTGCACCATTCCACCCTATATGAAAAGATATTAATTTCCTTTATTAAGCATTCTGTGAGCATGAAGTTACTGAAGGTGTGAGAGGTTCCTACTGTGATAGGGACCATATGTGAACCTCATTGTAAGTCCATACAGACTGTGGTCTGTGTCTCTCATTGAGTTCAATTGCAGTCATAAGGTTCTGAAGAAAAGGAAATCTTTGTCTTGTCCGCTGTTTCAGTCTTGTTTATGTATTATGCATATCCACAGTTCCACAAATCCCTTTACAGCCTACATTTAGACTTCTGTGGTTTTCTCTTATGGAGTTCCCTGCAGCATAGAAAGGGTTTGTCCCTACCAATGGCACAGAAAAGATGGTACAGTTAGATGGAAAACAGGACTTAAGGACTTGGAGTAGGTCCTGATAAATGGAGCTGGATCAAAGAGCAGGATCTCAAGAAACAATTCAGAGAAGAATTCCCACAAGACAGGAGACACAAACAGAAAGTAACAGTTTCTAGGAATCTTGAATTCTTCTCTTAGCAATGAAGGGTTTAGGTAGAAGGGTAGAGAAAACTTGGAAGTGCCTATGAGCCAAGTGCCAACTGCTTCTTTTTCACATGGCAGCTTCTCAGGTAACCTGCAATTGCACTGCCTGCATCTGCATTTGGACATGCCTACTATTACACCAGCCTGTTTACTGACGTAGTGCTGACATAGGAATTTGAGCACAGATGATTTCTCATGTATCAGAGGATAGGACTCAGTGGCTTTTTATTAAAATCATTTGTTCTTTGGTTGTCCTCCAGGTTGTCCTGCATGATACCGTGCATCAGTGGTATGATAAGTACATCAATCAGGTACTCACATTGTTGTAATATTACCTTATTGCTATTATTTGGTTTTTTTTCCCATGACAGATTCCCCTGTTATATGAATGTATCCAATGCTTCCATGTATGTAAGAGAAAATGGGAATGTGTTCCTTTTTTTTCAGATTTATTTTGGACAATGTGCATAGCCACACCAAAAAATGGGGTAGACTGTCACATTGCCTTTTGTGTGCTTTTCTTTGATTTAATATCTTTTCAAGACTAAATACCATTGAATTAAAAATAAGTACTATAGGCTCCTGAACACCTATTTGAGTATGAGAGATGGCATTATAGGACGGACATTTTTCTTCCTGTCTTTTTGTTCCTTTTTCACAGACTCTCCTGGTAATACTAACTTAAGTAGCTCACAAGGGTGTTGTGCAGATTAATTAAGTGCTAAGTATTATTAAGCAGACTGCAAACCTAATAAAGTTTAAGTTGAACTTTTGAACCTATGCTGTTCATGTGGGTGCTAAATTAGCTAAACGAGCTTACATAATATTGCAGTATCCAGATGAAACAACCACGGTGAATTTAGGTATGTAAATGTAATTACTTGGCTTGGAATTTGGCCAAAACACCATAGACAGAGTACTAGCCATGCTTTTATAAAAGCAACTGCAGTTTTTTAACTACTGGAGTAGTATACGTCTTACTCTAGATGGATTTTTAAATCACAGGTGATTGAACTAGAAATGACTGAAAGAATATTTTTCAGATTTTTACAAATCAATCTCAAAAGAAACTCCAAAATATTCTGATTAGAAGCCACACATTTTTTAAAAATGAACAATCATAAAAATAGGGGGGAGAGTGAGGCTTTAGTTGAGATTTTTTGATCCTGAAACAAAAACCTTGGTTTTCAAAAATGACATTTACTGGGACATGAGCACACCTTGGACAGAAGTATTTTTGCAATGGAAGAACTAAGTCAAAGTCTACTGTTGAACTTGGGAGATTTCAGTGGTAACTCACAGATTTGTAGATTTTATTTTTTTCATTTTCTCTCATCCCTATGTGCTGAAATGTTATCATTGGTTTAGATTATATTTCTTTATATGGAGGCTTAACTTTTACATCTACCTATACATGTTCTTCTAGCAGCATGTGCAATGCCAGGTTTTACATCTCATTTTATTGACTTTTATAATTTGAACTCTGGCAACGGCATGGTCAAGCCACCAGAAGGTTGTGATCTTCTGGGTGCAGAAGCCATGAGCTGTGTCTGTAATTTATGAGATCATCTATAGCACGATACTGTTAAGAACTGGAGCCTTTTAATAAGGTTTATAGCTCTAAAAGGCTGCTGAGGATTTTGCATGTGGTTATTGTAAAACCCAATCTAAATATTCCTTCTCCTGTGTGTGAGCACACAGATCTTTGCTAGGGAGTGCAAACATGCAGTGATCATCATCAGCATTTATTATCAGCTGCTTTGAATACAGCACACTTTCAAGGATGAGTTTGACCAGCCATTTGGCATTCTTCTCAAGGGCCTTCTTTCAAAATGTGCAATAAAACTGAAATGTGTCATAGCCTTCACAAGTCTGCTTGTTCTCATGTATCTTAGTGCAAAATCTCAATTTTAAAAACAATTAAAGCATGGATCACTCAATTAAATGCTGTTATGTAACAGCATAAAGTTTGAAAATGTTTACTGTGCAGATAACCACTGTTTTATTAAAAAAAAATGGTTTCAGTGACACAAAAATTTTGCAAGCATTAATTATAAAGTGAATTGAAGCTAAGCAGCCCCATCCAGATATTTTGATAATTGTCATAAAATTAATTCAAGGTAAATAGTCCCATTCAGACTTTTTAATAATTGTCTCACTGTTCTGGGAAATAGAAGCAGTTTATGGGTTTTATTTCTTTTTACATTGCTCATGTATGGTCCTTGGAAGACATTGCAAACACTGAATTGCAAACATTGAATTTTACAGTATTTCAGGAAACTGTTGTGCCATTTTATAAATGAAGAAATAAAAAAGAGTGGAATTAAGTGAGCCAAAGCGAAAAAAATATTTTTGTAACTGAGGTAAAAATTGGTAACCAATTTTCACTATTCTGGGTTACTGTACAGTCTACTGTTCTTTAGTTTGAAACCTCTTTGCTAAGGAAAAGAATTTATTAACTATTTCTTTTTTTCTTTGTTGGTCTCAAGAAAAGAGTAAGACTCAACTAAAAATACCTGATTCTAACCAGATTCAAATCAAGCACTTTCAAAAGAAATTTATATTTTGAATTTGAAGACATGTTTAGTCTTGGAAGAAATTAGAGTAAAGTCAAAAGAGGAAAGGATATGTGATAAGCAAGACTTTTTAATTTGTAAAACTTCTGAGTCTGTAAGTTTTAATTAGAAATGAGAAAATTAGTGATATTTGACCAGGGATATTGGTAAAACTAACCAACAGGTAGACTTGTTGTCTGGGAAGGTTTACTGTCACTGTTGCACCGGGAATGGGTAAAGAATGACACAGTCCAAGTGCCAAAGATGAACAGAAGGAAGGGATTTAATGGAAAATTGAACAGCTTTTATACGTTAATACGCAGAAGCATGTTGGATGGCATAAGGTATTTTGTCCCTTGGCCATCCACCCCTTGAGGTGATTGGCCAAATTCTGAACCAGCTGTTTCTAGATGTTTTTCTAGTTAAAACCATAACAAATCCTTGCCAAACAACTTGCAGGTGTAGAAGTTTACAAAACTGTAATATTGTTTTAAATACTTTTCATGGGAAAAAGAGAGCTCTCACAAAATGCTGCAAAAGCTAAAGAAATTCCCTGCTGAGGCTTTTTTCATATCCATAGTTTACTTTCTTCCTTATATGTGATGATCCATATATGTAACCTCTCTCTAACAAGCTGAAGATAAGGTTCTGCTAAACATCAGTTAAGGCTTTGGGCTTTGCACATGTTTCCACTGGGACTACATAAAGCAGCTTTCGATGGCCAGTGCCTCTAAGCTGCCACAGCAGCTCAGCCCAATAGTCCATTTTCCTAATATCTTTTTCTCTGATAGTAGCCAGTGTTCAAATGCTTAAAGACAAGGAATAAGAAAAAGATTGATGTTCCATAAGCTTTCCTGGATTCTGCCTTTTGTTGTTTTAAGGACTTCCTGAACTAGGAGGTTTCATGTGGTTCATTCTCTTAAATAGGAACTCTTCTCCATCACTATGAGGAATCAGGTCTTGAATCCAGTGGCTTTTCTGAATTGTGTTAATGAATTTCACAGTTTAATTCTTCTAGAGCAAAAAAGATGTTTCCACTTTCTCCCCTCTCTTAACCTGCTTCCTGATGATCTGATGCAGTGACAGCTGTTTCTTTATTCTTCATTACTTTTGAGAAGTATATCTTGCCACAGATGTTGCCTCTTGTCCAGAGATTTTTACATAGTTTATAGAAGTAATTTCCAGACTCCTCTAATTCCACAACACCAGGGAAACCTGGAGTTGTTTAAAATTTAAATTTGAATTCTGCTGAAAATGTTAGTTGTGATTAAAAAAAAAAAAGCAAAATTATGTCTCTGTAATTTTTGACTGGGAAGGTTGTTCTGCTTCCAGGAAGAAAGCAAAATTTATCTGAATCTGCCAAAAAAAGGAGAGAAAGTAAAGCAGAGCTGCTGCATAGACAGCAAGACTCTCCAAGTGCCCTAGCCCCAAAGCCCAGCTGGAGGGAAAATTGTCAAATTCCGCTTCTGCCAGAAACTCTTTTTCTGCTGGAAATGGAATTTGACAGAGCTCTTGGTTGGCAGCTGACAGCTACATCTGAAACAGGTTTTTCCTCCTCCCCTTGAGATGCCTTCACAAGGTATCCCTCACTTGTGAATTTTCCTTACAATTATGAGCTTTTCCTTTTCCCCCTTCATGACTTTCTATATTTTTTTCTCCCAGCTGCAGGATCTGGTGAGGTCCATAAACTCTGGGGGTGCCTTAGTGCAGAATTTCTATCAATTGTATTTTAGACCACCATTTGTCAAGTTCAATTTTAAAGTGCCAAGTGATGGGGATTTATTTAATGGCATTTCTCTTAACAGAGTGACTTTGGTGGTTTTCTTTCAAGCTCGCTTTCATCATCCCCTGCTAATTAAGAACTTTTGAGAGGAATATAAAAATTAAGCTTCTGCTGATATCTCATTCTTTGTGAAACTCTCTGACAAGGCTCACTGCCTTTACATAAAATGTGATTCTTCTCTGAAATTGAGTGTACAAATTAATATATGAGATTCATTTTTGCTTCCCTTCTTGCTCTACTTCTGGATGTCTTGCTACCTTCAAACAGTACCAGTCTATTACAAGAGACTCAATGACAAATTCTTGAACTTGAATAGCTTTCTAAATTGTTCCTGCAAAAATTAACAACTGTCATTATAGCAGTTAATTACCAAGTCTTGCTGTGTATTTTCTTGTGATTTAATGTCTTACATAACTTAGTGTGCTAATTTTTCTGGTTGATATTTATCTCAAAGATTATAGAATTTGAAGACCGAATCTCTCATTTATTGCAAGAAGGAAATGAGAGAGGATAAAAAAGGTCCAAATGCATGGCTGAAGTATTAGGGACACCTCTGCAAAGCCACTGAGTCTTGTTCTCAATCAATCCCAATCTTTCTTCCATTAGATTAAGCTGATTTGGTGCAGAGGTGAATGCTGCACTAGGTGAGTTAAATTCATTGAGAAATGTTGTATCTGCTGTCTTACTGTGAATTGAGCTGAGGTCAGTTCTAGGTGCAAGTGTAAGGAAAAGCACAAAAGGATTATTTCCCCATGCAGTACTTGCCTCCAGGCATTCAGCAGACTTGCTCATTCTTCCTGAGGAGGGTAGTGAAGCAAGGAGCTTTTATGTCAGACAAGAGATAGGTAGCAGTTGCACATATTTTTGGCTTTTTACAACATCAGAATAGCATCAAGAGGTCTGTAATAGCTGTTCAGACAGGGTTTATTATGTTCAAATTAAAACCGAAGCAACATCCTTGTAAAAAGGGTTATGAGCTTGCAAGCTGAACAGGGTTGAAGGGGGCAGTCATCTATTTTCTGCTTTCTGAAGTCAGCAGAAGAGTCTCAGTGTCCTTCCAGGGTGTTAAGATGTCACCATATTTACACAGCTCCCTTTCCAAAAGATTATTTTTCTCTGAGATGTCGTTATTTTTTTAAAAAAACTCATTAATACAGTCTAATGTCTAGATTAAAGAAGTATCCAAAATTTTAGATTCAGATCTTGAGGATATTATGTATTACAATATAATAATATGTTGCAGATTTTTTCAGGACATTTTCACTGGCAGGAAGTTCTTCCAGTGTTATTTTCTTAATGATAACAGGTGCTGCTCATATACTGCCTGCTCAGTGAATGCTCTTCCCTTCAGATCTCCAGTTGGCCCGTGCACTTATCAGTCAGCATTTTCAATAGGAAATTATAACTTGGGGCCAAATTAACTTGCCTCCAGGAGCTCTGCTGTTACCAAATTATTAGTTATAATGGCATCATTAATGAGAGCCCTTGCTGAGTGCTGTGTTGTGTGAGGTTTATGTTATGGTTTGATTTGAAAAGTTACCAAACGCTTGTGATAACGTTGCAAGCTATACAGCATCACATGGGAAAACATTCTTGTTTGGATCTGAGCGTGTTTTTGATTATATGAGTTCTGAGTTCTGGACCACTTTCCACACCATCTGCAGCCAATCTGCATAGCCTGGGAAATTCAATCAGACATCTTGCCCATCTGCAAAACCAGAACTGCTCTGTTACAGTTTCCCCCTAATTAATGGGATTTATTTCATTTGCTTCTTTGTTTACTGATAGCCCTGCACTCTAAATCTTACACTAGTCCCACACACTAGTTTCAGCACCTGATTAAAACACTTATAGAAATATTATCTAGGTTCTCTAAAAAATAATTTTACTTGGTAAATTAAATATGTCAAATTGTGTGGACATAGCAGATATGGGAATATACATGCTTCGTAGTTCCAGTCTTAAATAAGTAACTGTTCCCAAAATCTCTTTTTAATTTACTGCAGATTGGTATTGCATATAGTTTTAGGAAATTAGATAATGTTGCTCGAAACAGGTGCACTAAAATCAGTGTTAAAGAAGAACAGGGCAGGGGTATAATAGAAGGTTAGAGAACCATGGACAGATTTAAAACTATAAAAAAGGAATATTAAGATTTAGGACTTGTGCTGCTGTTTGGTATAAACTGAAAATAACAATAAAAAAATCCCAAAGCTCTTCAATCTGTTTGTCTCAGATAAACCACATTTTCTAGGCTGCAAATTTTCACTAAGAACAGCAAAGACACAGAAGGAAGGGCTTGAGACATTGCTATTACTACATCACAAAACGGCTTTGGGGGACACGAGCTTGCTCAAAAGTACAATTTATTTTCTGAGCTGCTGCATAAACAGAATCAAATCCCAGCTGCTGCTAGGCTAATAGAAACTATGTTAATCAAATAACAGAAAGTGTTAAATGAAACCCTCAAAATATGTGCTTTGTCCCTTGGTTTGAATATCTGCTATAAACTCCTTGCCAGGTACAATTTCCACTTCTAATGAAAGCTCAGTTACTCTCTTCATTGTTTCATTCTTAGACTGAAGAAAATGCTGGTTGAGATCTTTTGTACGGCTACTAAATTGATAAATTTGTAAAACTAGTGGAAAATCCCTTCAGCTATTTCAGAATCATAAAATCCCATTGCCACACACGCACACACACACACCTTTCTGGCTCTTGATGATCTCGAAAGTTTGCAGTTGAGGGGATACAGTCTCTAGAGACAGAAGGTCAGGTGTGGGCAGCTGACATTTAAGAAGTGTTTTATCCTGGGATTTCATTATACCCACATAAAGCCAGAAAAAATGGCTTCATAGGTCAGGCATCTGACCCAGAGTTACAAGATGTGATTATTTTTGTGCTCTTTCAAATAAAGCCACAGCTTAAGCACCCGTAGCTCTGGAAAGGGCCCTTGGGGACCAGCAGCAGGCAAATGCTGCCTGTGATACAAGAATAGCACCTTTCTCCTGTGACTTTGTGTGCTCCACCTTAGCCAGACCAAAAATTGGGATTTTCTGTATGAGAGAGTATGAGAGAGAGGCTGCAGTGCATTTCTCAGCACATGTGCATACAGCCACTCTTGCTTTACAGGCTCATTTCTTAACTAAGCCCCATATTGCATCTTCTGCAGAGCAAAACCTTTAAATCAAAAGATGAATGGGTCTAATACAGATTTTCAGTGAGTCCAAAAAATTAAATACTGTTTTAATGAGCTCTTTTTTGTACTCTCAGCTCCTTAGGGCAGTTATTCTCCCTTCTAAATGTCTGGAAATTGCTGAGTACTTTGTGGTCACTACCATCAACTACTAATGAATAAAAATGATGGTGATTATATCACGAGAACCAGAACTCTGAAAAGCTTTAATCACAACAATGTAACAGATTAATTAGGATGTCCAAAAAACAGAAACAATGCATCTGATTTTGAGATGCTTGAGTGGGAATTTTTACAAGTGTACAGAGAATTTTAATAACATGGAAAATCAATTATATTTGTAAGAGGTATAATAATCATAAATACATAGTAAATGTTAATGCCAACTCTGATACAGTGCCTTGTGTCATTAGATCTCAAAGCATTTTATAAAAGAAGTATTCATTAACATCATAATGAATACCAAATTAGTTTTGCTAATTTGCATTACGTGCAGAGCTGTATCATCAGGGTGGAAAAGTAGGCAGATAGCTCTGTGTGCAGGTAAGTCAGTAATTTAGCTTATTTATTGGGGTGTAGAAGTGATTAATGGGAGCTGAAATGTTTTGCAAGCCTAAGAAAGAAAGGAAAAGAAGTAAAAAAGAAAATGTTCTGATTTGATCTAGGTGTGGTAAACTGCAGTGAAAAAGAAAGGTTCAGTTGGGCTTTGCTGTTTGAAATTGCCTATAAAGTATTTCTTAAGTTATGAGGCTTTATATGATTAAAGAATGGACTTCACACATGTGTGATGGAATGAATATTCTTCCCTGTTTTCAGTAGTTTAATCACCTGGGGCCTGTGGAGTCCTGGTAAATCCATTTGCAAGACATCACGGAAGCAACATTGGAGAAAAACCTTGAGAATGGCAATCCAGAGGGACTGCTTATTTTCTGTTTCCTGAATGTACTTAGATTTTTTTTCAGTTTGACCTAAGATTTCCTATGTTTACCCACAGAGCTATGGTGTATGTCTAGAGAACATATACTGCAGAAACTTCCTCTGAAGCACAATAATCATAGAAACCAGCTCTGTCCCAGACATGCTGTAGAGAGCTGCCTTGTATTCTGGTCACATGTTTTCAAAAAGAACATTTTTCTGCTGGGAAGTGCTCTGTCACCTCAACAGTGTGAAGATAACTTTGCATTTGTAAATGGAGTTTACCAGCTATTCTTTTTCGAAAGCATTTCAGTTTGGAAACTTGGGTTTTTTCTTTATCTTATTCTGATTTTATTACAGTTACTTCAATTGGGAACCTCAAAAAGTTGAAAATAAAACCAAAAAAAAAATTGATTTTGTTGCAACTATGTATTCCAGTAAGTCAAAAATAACATCTTGTCTTTTCAAATCACCTTTTGCAGAGTATTATAGATTTATACTCTGCTTTTTTTCTTTTCCTTTGTTTGTTTCCCCAGTCTGGAAGGAAATTGCATAGGAGATCTGTGGAATTTTCCATGAAGTTCAAGTTCCAGCTTATTAGCTCCCTGGTATAGGCATCTGAGTAAGAAATTTGGAGTAAATGTATTCAGACAATTAAGCTTCATTTTCTGATCCCTAATTGCACACACAGAGAGGGATTTAATTTAAACATGAGTTCCTTTGGTGCTAGCAATTGTTTGACCTGTTGTTTGACCCATGTTTTTATCGAACGGATCCTTGCTTAGGACTTTCTGGTGAATTGTTCATCTGAGCTTTTCCTAATATACTTTCTGCCTGACTGTGTTCACAGGTACCAGATTTAAAACCAGCCCCTTCCCAAGCTGAGTTTTCTGCATGACACCTGCTGTAAAGATGTCGTGGAGCATCTCTTTCCAAGCCCCTTTGCTTGAAGACACTGGCAGCTGTAACTCATACTCACTTCATATAAGCTGGAGGAATACATAACTGAATGCATTTTAGGGATGCATAAGGGCTGTGACCTGAAGAGTATATTATAAATTCATTTAATAGGTAATATTTATGGAACCTACCTTGTAATGACAGAGTGTTTTTTCCCTCAGCAGCTGTGTGTTTTACTCTCTTGTGCCATATGCTGTTATATAGAAATTGTGATTAAAAATTCTGTCCAAAAAGAACAATGTCCTTTTGCATAAGTTTTTGACCACTCTCCATCTGGTGGTCTCAGGGAGACCTCCAGCATCTCCATCTGGTACAATGCTGTATCTCCTTGATAAACACAGATGGAAGAGGAAAAATAGTCTCTACTGAACAAACTTATTTACAGGCTGAGGAAACGAGAGATTCAAGTGTTCAGATAGTAAGGAGCACTTCAAGAAGGATTAGGGAAATTCTTCAGACATTTATCACAAGCAATCCTCCAGATGCTCACTACAATCAGCATCCTCTGTTAACTCAAGCCAAATCCCTTTCATCAAAATCCTGCCTTGGCTAACTCTTAGGAAACCAAAGAAAAATAAAAGGGGTGAAGCCTTTGAGTCAAACAGTGATGTGGGATTTTCCATATTAGTTCAATGCTTGAGCATTTGTGGTGCAGTTTTGCCTGTGCCCACTACCAGTGCACCAGAGCACGTTTGGACAGGCAGGAACCTTACCAGAGAGACAGTTTATCCAAACCTATCTTTTTTCAAGCAGAAAAACACTCAACCTGGATGGACATCAGCTGTGCATGCTGCTTTCTCTCAGGATCGGTGGTCAAGCCCTAGCCTGCTTTCCTACAGTAGACACAGCCAAGAAGACCACATGTCCTCTGGTGAAGAGGCTAATTTGCAACGTAATGAGATTTTTTAGATACCCTTTCAAAGGCTCTGTGCCTTATCTCCCCATTCCACAGGAAGAAAATTCTTCTGAGATTCAAAAGGTCATCTGGGACAAAATCTACTGAGGGATGTAACATGTGCCATAGCCAGATGTAGATTGTTTGACTTATTCTCATTTATCCTGCATGACTTTAAACTATCCAGAATCGGTGTCTCCCAGGGCTTTTAGAAGCCAGAAGTGTCCTGGAGATTTTCTACTTGAAGTAATTTTGGGTCTGCTCAGGCCAGACCCCCCACTGTATGCAGGCTGATGTCATACATATCTCCTTCATACACGCCTTCATTGCTGCTCACCTTAAACGTGGAGAGGTGATGCTGCCCCAGATGAAAATAATCCATAAATGTGGCTTATTTTTAGCCTGTTCTTCGCAGTTTTTTCAGGATTCCGTGGCTATTAACAGCACCAGAGTGAACTGACATATGCAAAACCCATTTCTTTGTGAGGGCATGGATCCAGAGTGGTGCTGGGTGCCTCCTGACGGGGAGAAAGCATGCTCTGAGCAGTCAGCAGGAAGTGAAATACCTCAGCATCTCTAAGACTGGACCCAGCGTGGTGCACAAAAAGCACTGTTTCCTACTAGCATGTACCTAATTGTATTGAATTGTAGTACTATTTCTACAGTGAGATAAGTTAATGAACCTCAGCTGATTATGCCCTAGTTTACTTAATAGTTCACATTATTATTTAAATGTGAAGCAGTAAGTATGCCAGCCTATAATTGCTTTTACTATTTCTCTTTTTTATTATAGTGCATCTGTAGTATGTGATTTAATTACGTTTTACTCTATACTCCACATGTAAATGAAGAAAATGGTCTCTCTTTTTTGTCTTACATGCAACAATGGTATTAGGGAAGGGCAAGCTGCTGGGAGGGTGAGGTCCAGGAGTGGGAGGAGATGCAGCAGGCAATCTGTGAGCAACCTCGACTGAGCCATATGGGTTGCATTTTCCAAAGCAGGACACGGGAGATCAGTGCACTGAGCAGCCGTCTGCCTTTTTTTGTGTGTGAGAGGCTCTTCTCTGCTGCCGAGGAAAACGGAGCAGCATGGTGTGAAACAGACATACAGCTGTGAAATGGCTGTAGATTTAGAAGTTAATGGGTAGTTTTTCAATCCTGCTGAGTGCCCAGAGCTCCTGTTCCCTTCAGGGGAGTAGAAGCTGTAGAAAATCAGGCCACTGCTTGGGTTGCCTAAATAAAGATTTGGTTTCCTAGCTGTTATGAGCCTCAGTTCCGGCATACCCATAAAAAGGGTAACAGTGCTTTGGCAAAATACTGCTGCTTAGAAACATCACAGTTGTTTCTTTACCACTAATCACATCCACCTGGAAACTATTTGGGACAAGTAGGGACAGCATGGAAACCTGCATGCCATCAAAGCACAGGCCTCTGCCACTAACCCTGGAGTGACACACTTAGCACTAACACCTCTCTCGATTCATTTCTAGCTCTGGAGCTCCCAGGTAGCAGCTTTCCATGTGTGTTCTGGTCTCTTGGCTTGGGGCCATTGCTGTCCTATCTCTCTAAGGCAAGTTTCTGAAGGTAGCAGATTTTTACCTAGCAGTGTAAGCAGAAGAGAAGTTGAGGTTTATTCTCATAATCCCATGACTGGCCTAAGGCAGAAGGAGTGCCTGGCAGCAGGAGGGGAGGAGGACACAGAGAACAGATGGAGAATGAAGCCCCCAGGACCATCCATGAAAAATACCTCAGGCTCTCCATCAGTAGCTTTTCTACCGGGTTTCAGGTGATTAAATTCCAGAAATGCTCTGAGATTTGGCTAAAAGAGTCTTACATTACAGCCCCACATTGTTTAATGTGAGGAAATATAGTCAGCATTGATTTTATTTTGCAGCTAATATACTGCATGTCACATAATTAGAGGTTGTGTTGTAATGCATATATGCAAGTGGGGAAAATAAAAGCAGACAGAATATTTGGCCTTAATTAGTGCTCCTTAAATGCTAGGTGCTTACATATGCAACCATGCTGGAGCAGTGGCGTACGTGATGATTATTACCATTATCTAACAGAGTATATTTCTCCTCATGGAGATGGAATCTATCTAACAAGTCTAAAATGGTATAAACATGAGCAGTGTAATAAGGCAATCTGCATTTGAGTTGTTTTACAGGGTTCACAACATGGGGGAGCTGATTAATTTTAGACTAACGTTTTCATTCCCTGACACATGGATTACAATCCTTATCTTAGTCTTAAAAAAGACATAAACAAAACCAGAAGCTAATAGGATGCTGATAGTTTTGCCTTTCTTCTGATCTAACCAACTACCCGCTGGGCCCTCACTGAATATTATTGCAATTCATTTTGTCCTTTTAAGTTGTCCAGTTCAAAGCTAATTTTTTACCCTATAGAGAGAATGACAGTGCCAAAATCTGAAACATTTCTATTGTTTTATTGCTATGATTCTTGCACTAGAAGTGTGGCCTCTGGCTGGAACTGCCATCTCCTCCTTCTCTGTCTCAGTGACCGCTGTCATCTGACCCTTTCTGCTGTATCGAATCTATCTGACTGCACAAACAGGATTTCAGTGGACACAACAGCTACTGCCAAAATCCAGGCTGGCTTCTGAATGGATTTTATGAAGTCTGACATGAGGGCTCACACTGTCTTACTGTCCTCAGATTGTTAGAGCAGGCAATAGGCATTTTTCCCTACTTTAAAAGAGAACAGTAAATTCAAGCCCAGAAGTAGCTGCTGGCAGCCCTACGTGCTGCGCAAAGCAGGTTGTTTTCAGCTAAGAGTTATTTTGCAGGAGGAAAATGAAAACTGTATTCAAATGCTTATGGGGAGAGGGAGGAAGATGGAGAGAAAGAGTCCTGAGGATCAAGATTACAACAGGTTTCTGCTCTTTAGGACACAGATTGGTGTGTTACAAGGAAAACCCAAGAGAGGTCTCTGCTTTGTAAGGTCATGGTAAAATATAAAGATCTATTAAACAGACTTCTGATTTTGGATAGCCCCCATTTTTGATTTCCGCAACTCAGATGACCCAAGGAATATGGAATTTTTAAGTCTGGTTTTAGAGCTTTGGAGTAAATATCCATTTGAACTTGTGGAAACGAAACTCTGGAGAGAGAGGAGGAGAGATGATTTTTTGAAAACTTGACTGATACCCTTAGAAAGAAGCTAAAGGCACCTGATGAAATATAACAAAAAAAGCAAATATCTTTCCACCCCTATTTCCATTGCGGCACAGTTATGTAGCCTGGATATAATAGAAGCTCTTGAGAAAAGGTGCCCTTTGATTATTACTTCAGGGTTTTAAAGTGACAAGCCATAAAGGGTGAAGGCTGACTCTTTGATCTTAAAGAGCTTGAAAAGAGGAAGATTTACTGTGCTCAAATGATTTCAGGTAATTGTAAGTAATCCGAATTGAGTCTCGGGGCTGCAGGGCTTTACATAAGTGATTCACATTTGAAAAATTTCTGAATAAACATTGATTGAAATTTAAGGAGCTTCTTTAAAATTTTAGACACTTTCAATAAACTTTGGTTAACCCAGTCAGGCTGAGGCCCACTGCTCAAGAGGCCACGGAGAAATGATGACAGAGGCAAGAAGGATGGAGGAAAAGGCTGTGGTTATGCTGTGTGTTAGTGCTAACCACATCTGCAAAAGATGCTGTCCCTTCTTTTGCAGCTGGGTAATGGACAAGTCAAGGAGCGTTATCAAATGAGCTGGTGTCAGCAGGAAGCATGAGCTCAGGGATGTTGGAGAGCCTTGTCCTACTGAGATTTTAGAGACACAAGGTGCCTCAATGCCCGCCTTACAGAGAGAGAGGCTAACTCTCTCTGCTAACTGAGAGAGGGTAGATTTAGACCAGTATTAGGAAGAAATTCTTCACTGTGAAGCTGGTGAAATACAGGAACAGGTTGCCCAGAGAACTTGTAGATGCCCCATTCCTGGATGTGTTCAAGGCCAGGTTGGATAGGGCTTAGAGCAACCTGGAATAATGGAAAGTGCCCTGCCCATGGCAGAAGTGGCTGTAGAATACAAGAGGGTGTACATCATCTCTTGTGTAAGGTATTCAGTCTCATTAATGCATTTTTATTCTTGAGAGCTGTAACAGGTTCTAATTTTGTTCTTAAACAGCTTTATTTTTAGAGCACTTTATCTATTTATCTATTTATTTATGTATTTTGCAAAGATTTTACTCTCCTTAAGTTGTCTAGAGATGCCAAACACTTCGAAATCAGATGAAGTACACATCAGGGACTCCCAGCACAGCAGTTTCTTTAATTCAGTTCTACGCTTGAAGATAATTAAAATAACTGCTGACTTGGAAGTTGACTCTGGTTGTAGGGTTTTCAAAGAAGACAGGCTTGTTTTGTGCCTGGGGAAGAGATTCCAAACTATCTCTATTAAGTCCAAGGGAAAAAAAAAATCATTTTTCTTCAGGCTCTCCCTAAAACCTATTGGTATTGAGGGAGTGGATTTTTTTAATATGACTTCAGTTTTCATGCACAAAAATATTTTTGCTGTTCAAATTTTAAAGTAAACAGACCAGATCTGATGTGATATTTTTCAGGGGTGTTCAGAAAAGTGTAGATTAGCAGAGGTTAGGTGTGGGCGTGATTAAAGGTGGAAAATATGGAGAGAAAAACTGAAACCAGTATTCATCTATATCTGCCCCCCTAGTTTGATGCAATATAAAGTTGAAGAGTTTAATCTGAATTACTACTTATATAGACACAGATAAACATTAAAGTGTTTTAAACAAAGCCAAACATTTAGAGAATACTCATTCTCTAAATTCATACAGAATACTTAAACCTCCTCAGTTTAAGGGGCATTAATTTACTAAGATAGCATTAACTCAGTCTCTTGAAACTGGCCATAATCTAATGTTTCTCTTTATTTGCAGGTTTTAAATCAAATCTAGACAAATAAAAAGGGCATTGAAGGCTCACTGAACAATATTTCTGGGTGGCTTCAAATTCTGCAGTTACTACAACATGAATCAAATGGGAAGACAGAGTGAAAAAGAGCTCCTGTGAGTAGGGCAGAGCAATTCCACTGGATTGTCTTTCTATGGAACTGTATATACTGGAAAATAGTTGGAGAATATATGATTTATATGAAAAAGTAGAACCAAGAGAAGTTTGTGAAACATGAATGGAAATCTGAGGAGGTGAGAAAACTGTAAGACCAAAGTCATTATTTGAAGAGGGGTGATTTGGAAGCTGGGCTTCTTAATGTATGAGTCATTCCATGCACAGCTGCTTCAAAGCGAACATGCAGGAGGATGAAATGGGCACATGGAAGAGACATGGCTTGGGAATCACTGAGGGATCAAAGAGACCATATGTATGTCTTTTTTTCTGAAGAAGTGAAGACAAACCAGCAGAGTGGAGGCAGATTGTTGCTCAGCATGTGTGTTTTGCTCTTCAACTCACCTGTTTATGTACCTATTAAAATATTATAATTCTATGCTAAGCTAATTATCAGCCTACAGCTTGATGATATTCCAGTATCATTCAGCACATCAGAAAAAGACACATCTGTTTTCTTAAAATATTTCACACTTCATTTCAGAAGTTGCCAGTTTTTTATGTGTTCTCAAGGGCATTCCCAATGCAGTCATTTTTTTGTCTGTAATGTCAAGAAACAGGAAACTTCCTTAGGATTCAAATGATGTTTATAAGGTGATTCTTACATTCTACTGAGTGTAAAACTTTATTTATGGTATTTTTCTTGCAGAATAATCAAACAATGATTGTCATGTTAGCCACCAAATAAACCCAGGGCTTTTTAAAGGAAAAAGAGTAGGAAAAGTGCCTACAACATGGAGTTACTGTTTTCCTTCTGACATCTAGACTGAGAGTTACTAAATCTCAGGGTAGGTCACTTCTATTATTATAACATGCCCTAAAACTCTAGAAGGTCTTCATACTTCAGGCTGTTAATGCAGTGAGGGCAAGCCTGTGTAATACAATATTTAAAACATATAAATAAAATTGCACCTCTTCTGAGTATTAAAGTTCAGTCTTAGAAGAAAAAACAGTGTTTGCCTTTACGGCCTAGTCAAAATACAGCCAAACTAACCTGCACTAGGGCTACTTTAATTTACTGAATTTGCTGGAAATGCCTTGTTTCAGCTGTACATGCAGTGGTGCTCTTGCAAGTGTGCGTGTGTTGTCTGTCTGTGTGTGTTATGCAATATTATTGTGCAGGAGATGCATTTGCTTGTGGGTTAAAGTGAAAGCCAGACTGGGAATTGTTTCACAGCCTGCTAGTTAGAGGTGTACAGGCATTAGGAGCCTATACTGAAACACAGGACTTAAACCAATTTATATTAAAGTATCTATACAAAGAGAGGACTTTACCTTAGGTACGTGCCATGCCTGTGATCACTTACTTGTCTTAATTCTGTGAATTGCCTTTAAGTCTCAGTGGGAATCTAGGCTGTAGAACTGATAGTCTCCTCTCTCTCTCAATCAACTCTTACAATATTTTCAACTTTTTTGTTCTTGCCAACTGAAGCATATTGCTTGGCTTCTGTTACTTTGTGGTTTTCCATTCCTTTGAGCTAGCTGTCAGTATGGTAGGGCTTTTCAAGCATTAAAAATTGACTTTTGGGTGACTGTACCTGATGCAATTTTAAAACTTTTTTGTGCCATAACAGGTACCTGTGTGAATGTAGTATTCTGTGTGAAACAACTGGATGAAGTTTCATATCCAGGTTATTCGGTGTTCATATTAAATCACACTATTGACTCTTCCTGACCTTAAAATGTTACATGATTAAATATGACAAGAATGAAAAATTATGAAATATGTTATGATGCAAAGTAGTTAGGAAAGCTTTACAAGTTATTTAATGATAAATAAAGTATGACTCTTACTTTAAGAGAATGGAGAAATTTGAAGGAGAAACTTATATTCTTTGAGAGAAATATTCTCTTCCACTTTAACTAATTCTGATTGCATCAATACATATTTTGGCAGTTTTATAAATAACATCTGTTTGTTTTACGTACATGCTCTTAAGGTTTTGTGGGTTTGTATATAAATAGCTGTTTAAGCACACATAATCTATGCAGGTATTCCAGATTCATTTTCCACACAAGTACATTTCTTTGAAAGGTCTTCCTTTTAATTTTTTGTTCTGTTCAAAATACCAGTACTGCACAGGCACTGACAATTTACTGGAAAATTTTAATCAATTTCTGCACATGTTCTATGACAGTGGAGCTTGGGCAGGTCCTTTACAGGTTAAATATGAAGAACACTGCGTAGAAAAAAGACTAAAACTCTAGAAAACAGCCAAATTAAAACAGGTTTGCTTGGGATTACATGAAGCCATGGCAGGAAGTTATGCTTCACTGTCCAATTTTCAATTCTGTCTTCTCTTCCCAAGCCATCAGAAGTATTTTATAAGATTTGCAAAAAATCATATAACAATGAGACACAGATTTTTCACTCTCAAACGTAACAACTGTTTACATTCAGGTTTTGAAAGCCATTTGACAGCTGTCTGAGAACACATTATTTCATTTTAAAAGGTTAAATTTATAAGCGTGTGGTAATGTGCTTTAGGAATGGAAATGTAGGCACAAAATTAACTTCAGGCATCAGTATAGACCATATATAAAAATGAAATTCCAGATGGTGGTCCATTCAAAATGCCAACTTTCCACACAACATAATGGTGCAATATTTTATCAGCATAAGACACATGACTGATGAATAAGGACCTATAAATTTTTATTTGAAGGAAATGGCAGTCAAATTTTGTGTTTAGTATGTGTTTCCACTCCATTGGCCAGGATAAGATGCAGCTGAGGACAAAGAAAACAGTCCTTATCCTCAGATCTTAAAGTCTATGGGTAAGACAAGGGCAGATGCCCGTAAACGGCAAACAACGCCAAGTGCAGAAATGATACTTGCCATCATGATCAGGACACACTATTCAGAAAAAAAATACTTTGGCATACCACTGACATTTCGTGGACACCACAGTAAACTAAGGTATTACAGAGAGGTTTTCAGAAGAAATGGGTTTGTAGATGTTTAAGGTGAGCTTCTCCTAAGCAACAGTAGTTTCAGAGGACCAAGGGCACTATGGTTCCTTTGAAGTCTGATGCCACAGTTCTCTCCCAGACTTTCAATTCTGAATGAGTGCTGAAAATCTCCTGATTTTTTTTGATCTCTGAGCGACAAAGACTATTTGGGGCACTGGGAGTAAAGATGGATGAATGACAGCATGATGCCTCAGCTAAGGGATTCATGTGCTGGTGCTATGGGAAAATAATAAATTATGGAGTAATCATTGCAGCAGCTTTTTGGATAGATACTTGTAGACAAAGCGACCTGAAGCCTATGAGAACGATTGCTGTGTTAGGTCTGATGAGAAAGACAAACTCTTGCAAGAGTCAGAGAATCAGATTACACTGACTCCAGCATTATCCCCCGATGGCACTGGAGGTGGAGGAAACTTGATTTCTTTTCTCTTGTTTCATTTTGTTCTAACTTTTACATGGTCATCAATATTACTGTTGTGCTAGGTTGGGGGTTTTTATATTTGAAAATATGCATGGCAAGTATTTAGTGACTGATTACAAAAATGAGTGCTTGAACTTGAATATTTGGACTTGGATATTTAGACTTCTAAACTTGAGGTAGTCAATGCAATAAAGAGTGAGCTTTCCTCTCGAGACAAGTCTTTGACCTTGACAGAGCTTTTAGACAGCCTTCATTCTCTGAGGTGATGAAAGAGAGTTCAGCGTGGCTGGCTGATAGACATTCCATTTGTCAACACTAAGCTCAAGTGAGAAACAATAATTCATAGTTTTCTTAATTCATTTCTTTTAGACCTCTTGTGCTGTATTGGAATTTTAATTTTGATTCAGGATTACTCCTTGCTTTTTTTGGTGGGTTTTTTTTTGTTTGTTTGTTTGGTTGGTTGGTTTTGGGTTTTGTTTGTTTGTTTTGTTTGTTTTGGTTTTGTTTTAACTTCCCCTAGATGGCAATTTCTCACAAATGACAAATATTTTCCTAACTTCCTTCTGGGGGGGAAAAAAAAAAAGTAAGTTCTGCTGATAACCCATCAGAACAAGAGCTCTGCTAAACTTAAAGGCCTTTAGGAAGGGGACTATCTGTTATCTACTTTCTACCTGCTTTTGTCCTCACTGCTTAGTGATCCATAATCATTACTGAGTTGTGTTTTTCCCATCTTCTTATGTAGAAGGGAAAAAATACTAATTCTGTCCTACTGAGAAGAAATCATAACTAGGGGAGACGTCTGTAACCTGATGAATATTTCAAACCGACATGATTTACCAGTGCATTCCAAAGTGGTGTTTGCTTCTGCTTTTGGTCCACAACTGTGTACCTCTACTGTTTCCCATCTACTAGAGCTGCAACTGAAGTTGGTCCAGCTTATCCGTGGAAAGCTAACCTACTAACACACAAATGAACCAAAAAGATTTCTATGAAATCTTGTTTATCTAAATCCTGAAAGGGATTATTTAATCTGACATGTGAAAGGAGACATAATGCCCACTTGATGGGCTGGAGTGAGGAGAAAGGAGAGGAGAGGGTGACTGTCTCTTTGGCAATGACCTGAAGAGTCACTGGATTAGGTGCAGCCTAAAATACCACAGAGATTGGCTGTCTGAAGCAAAACTGAATCACACTTCCCACAAATTCTATATCCACACTGTTAGTCTATCCCTGCGATTTATTTTCATGTGAGTTTTGGCTGGAGATGAAGGGTCTTTCAGTGATCAGAGTGTTTTCCGAAGACAAGGCTGTATGGTTTGATTTCCCTGCACTACAATGACCTCTCCCTGAGTTCGCCTGTCTCTCCATGCTCCTGCTGCTACAAGATGATGTTTTCCTGCCTTGTGGAGCAGTTGTAAAGACATTTTCAGTAAAGACTGGTGCTCTGACATAGTTGGACATGGGTATGTGGGTCAGACATCCACATTTAACCTTGATTGTGACTTGGCAGCATCAAGGATCAGATTCAAATTTTCGGGCATCACTTGTAAATCCCTAGCCCAAGATGTTACCTGATAATTTCCTTCCCACATACTTTTCTGCTGCACTTGGAGGTTGTCAAACCTTTCCAGGGAGCAAGACCACAACTCATCATTTGGTGAGGACCCAGCAGCCTCCTCTACCTTGGCCTCATACAGTTCCCTGCTGGTTTGGGCTGTCCCCTTCGTTGCAAGCTCTGTCTTGCACCATTCCTTGCCTTGCTTTTGTAGCTGCTCTGACTCACTCTAGCAGAGCTTAAAGCAGTTATTTTGCTTCTTAAAAAAACACAATTGTGAATTAAGACTGTCTCTCCCATCACTGATTCCAAGTGGGGTTTTTCTTTGTCTTCTGTATTCTCAAGGAGGACTCTTCTTCATCTGAGGATCACATATAATTTTCATACAAGTACTGGAGGTTGTTGTTCTCATCCCTGGGTCACCGCTCAAACCCTGCACATCTGGACAGGGCTATCTGACCTGGACTGTTACTGCTATCTTATTTTCTCCAATTTATAACTCCCTTCTTGACAGAAAATAACCTTACCCACAGTGACCCACTAGATATTCAGGCCTTTTTTATTTCTCTCCCTATAGCTCCACCAGAGGCTGATTGAGTGTCGTGCAATATTTAGACTTGCCCTTCCTTTTCTTGTGATAAGGGGATGGTCCAATGGTGTCCCTTTTACCTTCAGGCCTTGGCTATCTGACTGTGCATGTGTCAACCATCATTATTAGTGTACCTCCCAGTTTTCCTTATCTTCTCTTCTGCTCCTATCCCTTCTGGTGCCCTACTTCCACGTCTGATGCAGGACATTTTGACCAAGGGGACCTGTGGCTGGGCAGTCAGCACATCTTTCATACCTCAAAGATGACACATAAAAATTATGGTCATTCTGTGAGCAAGAAGGTGAAGACAGTGCCAAGATTTCTTGATTGTCATTCATATACTAATCATCAGTCTTTTTTGCTCTAAAATAATTCATGGCCCATACATGACAAACATTTGTTAAACAAAATCTAGCTTGTCACATGGGTCATACATTGTCTAGCTTGTAGATGATAATTATCAAAAATTACAAAAAGACAGATGGGAAAAATGCAGGTATGGTAGGTATTTATTTGTGTAACTTTCAATGGATAATGAAATTAAATAATTTTGAATATGTAATTTTTCTAATCATCAAATATATTTACATAATCCCTTTTTCTCACAGTGATTATAGAATTTGTGTGGCAAGACTTACTTTGAAGCTGTATATTATTTATCTCCCCATTTGGTACTCCATTTTTCAGCATAGATGGGTTTTATTTCTGATTTTCTCTTGCATGTGTAATCACTTCTTTTCCTAAGCAGCACTGTTCGACGCTGAGAGGTACTCTGGGGATTTAGCCTTACTGTATGTACTAGAATTTTAAGCTTTATGCAAAATTATTTGCCATCAGGGCTGAATATCCCTGCATACCCCTAACATAAATTGACAGTTTCTAAAAGCTTCTGCAGTCTGGAGGATCTGACAGAGTAAAGAAACACAGTATAAATGGTTGCATTATGTTCTCCTTCACTCCTCTGTTTGTAGTGTCAACACTTTGTCTTTCAGCTCTTGAAGAGGCTTGGGTAAATAATTTTTAGTGATTCACCCCATAAATTTTGCTTAATGTTATTATTTTCAGGTAGACTGCAGAGCTCAGGTCTCTTCAATAAAGTGCTCACATATTCTGTAAAACTCTGCCTTCCGCCTTTGATAAAACAAATCCCGAATTTTAAATTAAGCATGAATTTAACGCACCAAAATATTTATCTGGTAGGTCACCAGTCCCCATCCAGAGTATGCAGAAGCCCCTTATGGTGACTCTGACTAAATGAAGGCATAGCAGCATGGTAATGAGCATCTTGCTCAATATTTTGTCTGTGCAAAGATCCTGGAATGGCATGGTGAGCATTGCACATTTCAACCCATGGGTCAAGAATGCAGCTTTAAAGGTACCTGCCAGCTGGGAAAGTTTTTCTGGCTTTCTGCTAGCCTGTGCCTTTGAAGCATAACATGTTGTCTCTCTTCAAAATCTTAGTCTTCAGTATTGTAATAACTCGTAGCTGGGGCTATCCAGTAAGTTTTTGTTGAGTCTTTCCCTGACTTCTTGCCTCAATGACATTATGCAGCCAGGAGTTTCACTGATGCACCTCAGCATCAAAGATGTCTAGAGGTCATGTTAACCAACTCCCCAGCTCAAACAGGGTCACCGAGAGTCAGCTGCCCACAACAAAAATGTATATATACATGTAATAAAATGTATATTGTATACCTCCAATAGCACAGCTGTTGCCCCACACCACAACATTAATGGGGCTCCAGTGTGAGCCACAGCTCCTTAAACACTTCCTACCTGATGATTTTCCCAGAAGTCACAAGAATGTATATTTACTTAAAAGAAAAAGCATTTCTTTTTGTAATATAATTTTTAGTTTTGGTCTGTTTTTTTCTAACTACTTCTGTAAATGCATTGGAAAACAAACTAACCACGGCTCCCACTCTATGTGTGTCTGGGCGTTTTCCTGCTCAAGTGTTAGATTTGTACTAATGACTTCCAATGGGATGGATATAAACCATCTCTAGGCAATTGATATCACAAAACTCTGATTCTGTTTTCATTTACATAGGTTTGCTCACATCATGGGAACAATTCCAATTTACCCTACGGTAACTTTAATCAGAATCTATCCTTCAGTATTTCATAAATTTTCATTTTGCAAAACTATTTCCACAATTAGTGTGAATGAAGAAGTCCTGAACTGGGATTTTTGCTTGTCTGTCTATCTTGAGCTTCAGTTTTTGTTTATTTTTATCTTTTTCCCAGATAAAAGCAGTGGTAAACTTCCAAGGGCATGTCTCCTTATGTGTTTAGATGTCTGAAAAGCAAATGTAAGGAGCTAGAGATCTCACAAGTTAGAATTTCTGTTTAAAATATGTATGGTTTTAGCTGTTTTTCAGCCTACATATAGGACAAATCTCAGTCTGAAGTCTCCTCCGTCAGACCTGCTCCTGCTGTTACACTCTTTTCTATTATGATTAATAATGTCTGAAATCTGAAACCAAGTCAGCTGCACTATAATAAACTTGGTATTAATTTTACAGGTCACAAATAACCATGTAATTCAATAACCCTCTATGTGTTCCAGACCAACGTGGGACCACATGCTTGTGGGGAGCAATGAATGGGTAATTTGATGAAGAATGAAGACCATATTCAGGGAAAAGACTCTGAAAGCTGAAAGCATTTTCTGCAGGAGAGCAGGAGGCAGGGTCAGGAAAGGCAGGCATGTTTCCCAGAGATGGTTACTTTTAATGACGTGAACTATCTCCAGTCTTTTAAAAGTGTCTATGCATTTTGGAGTGTGTCCCAATGATGAATAATTCATCCTGAAGAGAAAGAATGTGAACAGTTAAAGAGCATGACATCAGACTAGAAATAGTCACAAAATTGGTGAGTCAGATTAAACAAAAAGTTTGCTTTGAAGGTGAGATTTGGGATCAATATAAGGTGATCTCACTCAATTGCAGTCAATACTGCAGTCAAAAACTGTGGGAGATTGTGTTAAGAATCAGGACCATTCCCTGAAAGCCTACGAAAATACTTAGAAGGAAAGGATTATGTGTTCCATATCTAGCTTGCAAATTGATGTGGTTAAGTATGATTCTCAGCTTTCTTTTCTATTTAAGAAAATTAAATTTCTTTGGTCACAGGTGTACAGAAAAGCTTGACAATGTGAACCAAGTGAACCCTACAAGCTTGGAAATCAGAAGACAAATTGTGCCCTTTTTCTCATTTAAGCTTAATCTTATGGCTGCCTGGCCAGCTGCGTAGCTTTGCTAGATCTGCCTTCCAATTGTTCTGCTCTATATACTAAGAAAAATTTGCATGAGAAGTTCTTTTTTCGCCTCTTAAAGATTAATTGTACCTGAAGGAGATTCATGACCACAACTGACATCTGTTAGTATGCACAGACCTTTCCTGTGTCCACCTTGTACTTGAAGCATGTAAATCCCATCAGGAGATAAGTTTCTGATACTGATAAAATGCATAACTATGCAACATCCGAGAAGATCAGTCACTAAAACCCAAAGCGATAAGTGATTCTCAGACATATTCTTGCCTGTCATATTTGTATGGCCTAACCAAGCAGACTTTTAGATATATACCATAGTTCACCTTTGTTGTCAGAAAACCAAAATGTAGTGATGAGAAATGTAGGATTTTTTTCTTTGATAGTTTAGGCAGCTTCTAAACACAAACATTGTGTTGTGTTTTTAGTAGCCTAGTTCCATTATTATCATTTTGGGCTTCTCAAACATTTTGAAATATATGTATATATTAAAAATATATTACACGTATTTAAAAATATATATGCAGACCACATGAGGGTTGCTGCAATGTTACAAAAACACTAGTCAATCAGGTGATGAACCTCTCCAGACAGAATATTGGATCAGAACACTACCATGTGAAGATTTTGTTTAAGGATTTNACTGGGATTAGTAATATTAAAAACATAGTTGTGTTAAAATTGAATTTTAAAAGTTTAAAAATATGTTACTTCAGATTAAATATTTATTTTAAAAAATATTTAGCTTGTTTGGTTGCTTTTTTTAATATCTCAAAAATGCAATGTTAATTTAGGAAGAGAAAACTTCTCTAAAACCTTATATTAAAGCAGACTTTCTTTTTTGTTTAAGAATTTGTGTTTGGTTTCATTCACTTTAGCTGAACTGTTTGATAAACTAAACTTAATCTTTTTATATTTCCTTTTTTTCCTATTCCAGTTTTCAGTCACTAAAAAGTACAGCTAAAATATCTCATTTAGTTTTAGAAAAAAACCCTTAGAATTTTAGGAAGGTTTGGCTTGAAAAGGACCTTAAATATCTCCTAAATTCAACCCCTAATATAATATAGAATATACTATATAATCCATACTTTTCCCAAAGTCCTCGTTGACCAAGACTCTAGTGAAGAAAATAAGGAACTGGAGATGATATTCAGGTCATTGTAATAATAGATAAAGGATGAGATTGTATTTTGCATACTGTGTGCAGAGAAATTCAGACTGGCTCTTCCTGTCCTGGAATCCAGCACTCTAGAAAGCATGCTGCTGAGCTATCAAAACAGTATTTTCCTGCCCATACTGTTCCTTGGCTCTGGCAGCATGATTATACCACTTCTGAAGAGGAGGTGTTAGGCAAGAAGCTTTGCTGTGGGAACATGTTCACACACATGGGCTGCTGCTGATAGCTTGAGGATCTCTGGATCACACTCCACAGCTCGGTGTAAAGGGAACCACAGAGCCTTCACGAGAAGCAGAGAAACTCAGCCAGCATCTTCCATCCCAGATATCTGTGACTTCAATTCCACACCTCAACATCAAAATTTAATGCCCGATATGAGCATTTCCTACTGGTGGCCGTGGTGCATGTGTGTGATCTAAATGAGACATTTGCACAGTCATCTATAGCTCAGATTGTTTTACTGCCAATCCACTTCATGATCAAATGGGCATTCGTAGGTACAGTTGAACTCATCCTGATGTAGACAACTAGAAAAGGTCAGAGAAACACATCCTAGGAATGTCTTCTTCTGTAAAAACAAGAGAAACCCTGAATGTCAGGAACGGACCCTTACACTGGAGATGCCTAAATAGCTTGTGTTATGCCTGTGCAAATGCTGACTTCCTGAGCTCATGAATGGCCTCATTCACTTCCTCTAATATTTCAGCAATATTTTTCAAAATGTTCCTCAGTTTCTTGTTCACTGCCATATGATTATATCTTTTTGTTTATAATTAATTCTGCATGAAGAGCTATTAGAACACTCCCTGCTTACTGAAGGTGAGTTTGCACAACACCCTAGTTGCCTGCCACCTGACGGTTAGTCTGTGTTTTCCACAGAGGCTCTTTAAAAAAGATGATGAAAACCTGATTTATGCTTTGCATTCATAGCACTGGGCAGAGATGATTGTAACTGGCCTCCCCTCTTCCTTCCATTAATCATCAACAGATTTTCCAGAATATGCAGCTGCTCAGGTGCTGATCTGGATTCCTCCCAAGCAGCATAGCATGTTCAATAATATTTTCCTACACTGTGGCCCTTGGTTCTATCAATTTCTTGTATCTTCTTCACTTGTCTTTTGAATGCAGCTCAAATACTATTTTTCTGCCTTCTACTAGTGTTTTAACATGTTGAGCGCTTGTGGTTGTATCTTCAGTTTGCTTCAAAAGGTTCTTGCAGTGAAGCCTCTGCTAGAAAAGCTTGGATGTTTGTCTGTTTGCAAACCTAGCTGAAAAGGCCACTTATTTGTAGAATGACACTTTCTTCTGACTGTTCTTCTTGAACTGAGGGCTGGTTCATTTGTACAGCACCTTCCTATTCTGAAGTTGGAATTTCTCTTCTGACTCAGTAAAGCCTTAAGAATAGTCTCAAATATAGGATACTTAATTAAATACACCAGAAGGTCTAATCAATATAACTGACCACTTGGGAAGGTTAAAGGCCTTCAAGATACATGTGGGAATGTGATTCAAGGCAGTCTGGAGTCTGCTTCTTGTTTCCTGATTTGCTGCTTAATCTTTCTCATCTGGTGTAAATCAGTCTAATTTTAGTACAGCCATTGTGAATCCACTGGCTGGGATTCACACCTCTGAAAATATCCACAGAAACAACACTGGTTAAATTCTTAGATGGAGCAGAGAACAATTTTTGATGCTCATAAGACAGAAGACAACTATTCCTCTGGATTCAGTAGAAATTTGAGGTTAGTATACTCAAGGAAGTGTTATTCCTGCTGCTTTCCATGTTCCATTTCCATGTATATTTTCATTTCCGCATATATGTTCTCCTTTCCGGCAAGATACGAGACACCATTTATACGGAAGATAAAACCAAGCAAAAACTGTATCCTATGCTTCTGCCACATTATGCCTGGTGTCTTATTGAGGGAACTAAGAGAGAGAAGAGTACTGTGTGACTAAGTTATGTACTAGCATTTAAAGACTCTCAAGAGAGTCCATCTCTGGACTCTTCCTGTAAAAAGGAAAACATTGGCCTGTTGGAGTGATTCCAGAGGAGGGTCACCAAGGAGTGGTGTCACCAAGGATCAGGAGTCTGAAGCATCTCTCCTACAAAGACAGGGTGAGAGAGTTGGGGATGTTCAGCTTGTAGGAGACAAGGCTCTGAAGACTGCTTATAGCAGCCTTCTATTTCCTAAAGGGGGCTACAAGAGAGTTGGAGAGGGACTTTTCACATGGGCATGTGAAAAGGAGCATGTAAAAGGACAAGGGGGAATAGCTTTAAACTGAAAGAGGGTTAGTTTAGATTAGACATTAGGAAAAAAATCTTCATTGTGAGGGTGGTGAGGCACTGGAACAGGTTGTTCAGAGAAGTTGTAGCTGCCCCACCGCTGGAGGTATTCAAGACCAAGTTGGATGGGGTTTTGAGCAACCTGGTCTGGTGGGTGGCATCCCTGTCCATGGCAAGGGGGTTGGAACAAGATGATCTTTAAGGACCCTTCCAAGCCAAATAATTCTATGATCCTATGAAAATGGGCCTTAAAAGCTTTTAACTATTAAAGAAAAGAAAAAAAGAAAAAAAGAAAAAATCCTTATTAACCTTTAGATGCCTGTGTCAGTGTGCTGGGCTGAGAAAAGCACCTTTTTTGCTGCGGCAAGTTGGCAACTTTACATGCATGTAGAAGTCAAGAAAATGTCTGAATTAATTCCAGAACAACTCAGAGCAGGAGCCAGCTGTAGTTTTGTTAGAAGAGGCTCTGCTGCTGGTGAACATTTTTAAAAGGGGTAAAAAATCTCTCCTGTAGCTTTAGAACCAGGGACCTCAGGTGAAGTGTCAAATAGGTAACTCCTCAAGGCTGATTCTTCTAAGACTACTATGTTCATGAGTCTTAGATATCTTCACCCAGCACTGCTTGAAAACACAGTGGTTGCAATCTTCCCTGAGGAACTGGCAACATGTTATTACACTTGTTTGGCAGTGGAGCAGGAATTCAGGGAGCAGCCTGGGGACAGAAGTAGCACTTTTCTCTTCTGTTGACCTGCACTTTGGTACACACAAGAGAACATGAGCAGCTGGAAAAGCACAGGAGCCTAGAGGCAGCTGCTCTTCTGCCCTGTAGTTTTATACAGGGTTAGCAGCCAAACCAGAGAGATACAGAGGTACACAGCAGCAATTTCTTCCTCTGTATGTCCCAAGAAGAAGCTTTCTGGGAAGTCTTCATATGCCTAAAATCCAGAAGTTGTTACCCTCTGATCTCAAACCCTTCAGCACCAATTGCATGTCCCATTTTCCACCTGGAAAGTCTGAGACATGAAGAAGTGACAAACGTGCATGAACTGGTGATGGAGACGCTGTCAGCATACAGGGCTGTGAAGGCCCACAACATTTCTCCAGTACAGGCAGGCAAATTGTTCTGTTAGCCAGGGCAGGACTCAATGCCAAGTGAAATCAGCATTACATGCTTCCATTGGCTTCAGTGGTAGCAGATTAAATCCTTAATGGGTATGTGGATTATAAAAGAGTGAAATGTACAAGCTTTGAGGGATCGTTTTATTCTGTTCTTTTCCAAAGACATTTATTTTATCAGAAAAGGGAAGAATTGGTGGGCTGGGTATTTTAAACACAGCTTTTAACTTGTCATCAATATATTTTAAAAGAGAGCTGTGAGTTGAAATTTTTATTCTTCTCTCCTCTAACCTCTTTTTCCTTTTTTTTTTTTCCTTATAAAGAAAGTTGTAAAGCATGCTCGAGTAGAGGTAGTTTGAGGGGTTTTTTTCCTATATATATTCTTGGTGTATATGGTTTTGACCATTATTTTTGATTACCTGTTCTGGCATGACCGAGATTTCCTGTATTATTTCTAATACTTCTTTTTCCTCCCTGGGGAAATTTCATGTCTGCTTTTAACATTTGTCCTTTATTTTTACTTTGTGAAAACTGAGGCAGGGAATTAACTTTGTGTCACTGCCATATCTATTTTTTAGTTAATAATATCTTACATTTACAATATCCTCCTCTGTAATCTCCTTGGATGACCTTCCTGCCCTAACACATTTCTATCGCTTCTATTGTCTCCTCACGTTTTACTCTTTTCTCTACACTTTCTCATCTCTCCCTTCCATAATCCCCATTTTATCTCTCACATTTGGTCCCTTTGTAACCTTGATTACTTTGTACAGAGAGTTTTTCATTCACATTGGCACACCTTTTCCTTTAGAGTGTATTTACTGGGTAGGTAACATGCACATACACAACATTCCCTGAGGCAAACACGAATTTTACTTTGAATGCCTTCCAATTTCCCTCACTTGCCCCTTCTTTTCATGATTCTCCTTCATTTTTACCCAATAGTGTCAGTTCTAACAAAGCTTGCTCCCCTGAAATTGAACACTCGTGCTTTTTCTTCTGTATAGAAGAATACTCCCTTGTTTACTCCCTTGTTAGAAATGTAATTAGATTATTCCTCTATTTGCCCTGCTTCATGCCCTTGCATGCTGTCTGGATCAACTAACCAAAAGGACATTAATGAAAGATTCTTTTTTTGACTCTATGCTTCTACATTATATATATAAAAAACCCACCTTACATTTTTGCTTTTTGTTCTCGCAAGAGTCTTTCTCTTTTCTTACCAACACATATTTTTCCCTTGCTTTGTCTGCTGCCTCCATGTGCCTTTTGTCCATTCTCCATTTCTACCCAGTTGTTCTCTTTGAGAGTTTTGCCACTGACTACAATGACTTGTGTTTGAAGTCATATGCCTTTTCTCCTGTGTTCCTTAGATTGCTGCTAATGCTGAGAACCAAAGGATGTAAGCCTGTGCCCTGTTGCTTGCAGTAAACTTGTTGGTGTCACAAGAAGCACAAAAAAATCTCCTGTCTGCTCGGGAGAACCCTGGATCACTTCTGCATGCCCCTGTCCATCCCACTCCTCACAATGAATCTAGGTGACCTCTGGTGCATGACTGGTCTGAAGGGTTGTTAACTGCCTGGTGTATCCATAGGCAGTTTAAAACAGGCTGGTGTGTTGCATTCCTAAATTTAAGGTTGGCCACCTGGAGATATTTTTGACAAATTAAAAATAGACTGGTTAGAGCAAAAATTCTCTGGTAGATGTCTCATGGCTCCCTGCACCCACACCCCACCAATCTTAAAAATATATCTGGCTGGGTGTAGTCCTTCAGACATTTCAGTAGGGTTCCCTTGGGCTGTTTCCAAAAGACATACTTACAGGACGTAGTTTAGGTCATAAATAGCTGTAGCAAAGTAGCTTAGCCAGTGAGTAGCAGGGATCCGTCCCCCATGTAGGTGCCTCAGGAGAGAAGAGGCAGTTTATTCCATTGCTAGAGGAAAGCTGGTGTATTCAGATCTTTTCTGGACAGGGAATGTAGGGGCAGATTTTGATCTGAAACTGAATTAGAACACCTGGCATTAATTGCAGCTTAAGAGTGTTCATGAGGAAACACTCATGCAGACTGCCTGGTAACTTTATATTCGTGGTCAAAAAGGCAACATGGGAGATTTCCTGACTGGATAGGCTGTCTTGACTTCACCTCTGGGCAGGGTTGTCTGCACCTTCTCTTGCATTATTGCAGGCTATTTATCAGCCTTTCTTACCACCCAGCCCAAATGAGAAAAGTCCTCTGTATCCCTAGTTTCTGGAAGGCTAAAGCATTTGGCTGGCCTGCTTGTTCTAGTGCCAGCTCCCAGCCAGTGCTCCACCCTGCCCAGACAAAGGCACTTACCTGCTGTAGGGCTCTTCCCGGACTGGAAGAACCTTATTGCCTCAAGCTAGTAAATATTGTATAGCACTACAGTAAATTGGCTCTCAAAGACAGCAGCTTGGCTCTCCCAGCACTCAACAAGTCAGCACCCTCTATGCATATAATTCTCTCCCTAGATATTTTCATTTACAAAATATTACATCTTGTCTTGCTTGCAAATCATGGATTTATTCTCACAGAGGTATCTAATCCTCAGTCTCCTGAAAGCTAATCCTGTAGTCTACCTTTTCCCCAAAAATACTCAAAAAAGAACATAAAACAAAATATAAAGACAGCCAGGATCACGTACCTTTTAAAACTTCAAATTAGTCCCATCTGTGGCACGGCTGAACACAGAAATGTAATATAAAACATTATGCCCATACTTACTACTTGAAAGATTTGGGAGCTTAACAGAATCCTTTTTTTTCTTTATGTGAAGATTTAAAACCATATTTATTAATTTAAAAGATTAATTAAATAAACCAAATAAACTAGTTTTTTCAAGTGATCAGTAATACAGATGAAATATTAATAATGATAGAGTAAATGTATTGAAGTTTTATTCAAATTTTCTAAACTATTTAATACTTCTGAGATCAAATTCAAAAGGGACATAATAGCCTAGCAGAGTAAAAGTCTTCTCTTTTAATTTTGATACCTTAATCAGCAGTTTGGACTTGAGTCTGTTGTCAAGCCCATATTCACCAGATGCAGCTCTGCTGCAATCAACTGAGTTACATGGTGTCATGCCAGAATGATACCAGCTTCTCACCGAGGTTCTGCTCTTCTTCAAGTCAGAGCAAAGCTCAAGGAAAAACGAGGAAGCCAAAGGATTTATTCTAACTTTATACAAGCACTGGTAAGGAAAGAATCAGTCTGAATAATCAGTCAAAGTCATACAGTTCAAACCTTACCATTTGTTTTAAAGCATTACATTTTTTTTTTTTCTGATGTGCAGGGAGCTAGATTTGTGCAACCTTGCAGGAAGAAGTGAAGACATTTTGGAATTAATTTCCATAGATCAACAAATCATACAAACCGGGGTGGATAGGGGGGGCACTGGGTGTTTGCTACAGACATTATTCAATTTTTCATGGGTTCTAAATGTGGAAATGAGAGAATAAAATGTATGGGACTCTCACATTTCTTTGCTAATACTTAATGGAAAAAACAGATGGGAATTACTAGCTTTTTAGCTAGAAGGAATAATTTTTCTGAGTGCTGTGACTGTCTGCAGTAAGAGACATTGTGTAGGTTTTGTTCATTATCTGGTGTCAAGTGATTATTATTCTGGTTCTACGAAGTGAAGGGATAGGGTCCTTTGTTTCTAGGTTAGCGGATGTAAGGATCATTTTTCTTTGGCTCCCTGAAAGAAAAGTCTCTTATAGTGAGTGTGTGTTGTTTGGCACATGTGACAGCCAGCTACTCAGATCAGCTCAGGGACAGAATTTTGTCACAGTCTTAGAAAGGTGTTTTCAGAAAAGTTTAGCTCACATTCAGGAACATGACTGCAAAATATTCTCAGGAAAGTGAGGAACATGGCACTGTCAAGGCAAGGGCAGTGAGATTGCCCCTTGCATTTCTCTCTTTCTGTTTTGAGAAGCAGAGTGCTTTAGATTTAATGCATTCTCAATTTTCAAAGCTGCCTCCTTTGCCTGAAAGTATCTGAGCCCATGCTTTCACATACATATGTGCAGCTTTGCATAGAATCCCAAAAGGTGGAACTGTCTTATGTTTCCAACATTGACATCCTTGATGACCTGATAGCAACTGAGATCTTTCCTGATTCATCACTTTTAGTCCGGGAAAGTTACTAAATAAAGTGGAAAATAAATGAAAGGGAATACAGTTGTCTCAAGAGTTGCTTCCCTGCAGTGCACAAGCAGAATCCTGTCTTCTCTTTCCATCAGACACACAGAGTTTACAGTGGAGTTTAGAGACACCTGAAATTATAAAGCAAACTAAAACAAGATTTAAAAAAAAAAAAAGACAACAACAGTTAAAAGGGATGCTCAAAGAGAAAAAAAACCCTTTTCTATACGTAAGAAAGGAACCAGACAAAGGTAATTTAAAAAGAGCAGAAAGTGAGACAAAGAGCTAGACCGTGACATCATTATTTATGTTGGTATAGCAGCTTATTCAACAAATGTTCTTTTCTTTTTGATGCAGAGCAATCTTCTTTTTATTTTCACTTTTACTGCTGTAGCACAAAAGAGGCCCCTTTATGGGCCAAGATTCACAAGCTCCTTACACTGTGAATAATAAAAGATGATTGTTATTTTCTGAGCAGTCCCTTGTGATACAGGTATTTTCCCCACTATGCTGTTGTGAGGCAAGGATAGAGAGCCAGAGCCTGCCCTGGAGGATGACTCACCATCACACCATGTCTGAAAAATTCCTTCCCTCGACAATTTTGTGGAGAGGCACCCTGCTGCTCCTTGGGCCTCCTGATCACTGTGTGGGAAGAGTAGGTGTGTTTAATATCACCAGCCCTGGAGTACTGAGATGCCACTGTGACCAAAATGAATTCACTCCCTCATGAGATAGAGAAGGTAAAAACAAATTAAATTTTTTCTTGCTAAACTACCAGGTGTAAGTAACTAGTTATTGTATTTGATAAATCAAACAATACAAAGCTATAATTAGCTTTGGTTTTGATTTTCTATCTGAATGCTTTCCAGCTTCCCCAGCTGAGCTCTGGAAATCCCCAAATGGAGATCTCACAGCCTCTCTGGACAACCTGTTCCAATATTTGACAAATTTCATTGCGACTTGTATTGTCTTTATTCTTAGCTGATATTTCCCTTGCTGCAGCTTTGCATTCCTGCCTCCTCTTTTTTCACTGAGCATCTTTTGGAAGAGTCTGGCTATCTTATATCTCCTCCATGAGGTAGTTGAAGACAGCAGTTAGGTATCAACCCAACTTTCTCCTCTTCAGGCTGAAAAAGTCCAGATCCCTCAGCTGCTCCCTTAGCATCTCATGCTCTACCCATGAGATTTGTCCTCCACTGGGAAAATTAATGAAATTTATAATTTGTAATTTATACTTTTTTTTTCTGGACTACCAGGGACTTAAAAATTTGGCACAGTACTCCAAATATGAATTCAGAAATGCTAAAGAGATGAGAATAATCACTCCCATTGACCTGTTGGCTATGATAATGTTAACTGCTATTAAGGCAGGAGGTTGAGGGAGATGAATCTTCGCATCTCCTTTACACTCACAAGACCCCATCCAGAGTGCTGCATCCAGCTCTGGGGCCCCCAACATAAGAAGGATATGGACCTGTTTGAATGAGTCTAGAAGAGGTCAAAAAGATGATCAGAGGCCTGGAGAACCCTGTCTGTGTAGACAGGCTGAGAGAGTTGGGGTTGTTCAGCATGGAGAAAAGACTCCAATGAGACCTCATTGAAGCCTTCTAGTACTTAAAAGGTAATTATGAAAAAGAGTGAGAGTGACTTTTTTTATATACAGAGAGAAAATGATAGGACAAGGGGGAATGGTTTTAAACTGAAAGAGGAGAGATTCACATTAGATGTTATTAAGAAATTCTTTACCCAAAGAATTGAGTAGTGAGTCACTGGTAGAGGTTGCCCAGAGAAGTTGAGGATGACCCATCGCTGGAAGTGTTCAAGGACAGGTTGGATAGGGTACTGTGCAACCTGGTCTAGTGGGTGGCATCCCTTCCTACAGCAGGGGGATTTGAAATTGATGATCTTTAGGTCCCTTCCAGCACAAACCAATCTATAATTCTGTGATAACGAAGCCCACGATGCTGTTGGGCTTCTTGGCTGCAAGAGCGTCATGCTGACTCCTCCAATCATGTTTCAGTTCAGTGTAAATTCTTCTACCTCATATTCCTGACTACTGATTTTATTAGGAAAGTGGCTCACCTCTTCATTCCTGTCATCTAAACCAGTAATTGTCTGACAGAGCTTTCATGAAAAGAATATCCTATCCAGCTGAATTAAATCTGCTTGTCCTAGTGTTCTGCAGGTTATGAACCAATACATGCTACATGCATGTTCAAGAGCATGTCTCTTCCTGGCAGACCAATCCAGATAATATTTTACATAATTTCTGAGTATACATGCGTTTATATACATATTTTTTTCATAAAATACAATTTACATAAACACTTAAGTAAAAGCAGGAACTGTGTTTCATTAAGTAATTAATTGCTCATGGAGTGGAGATTTTTGGGACTGGGAACTCCATGACAACACTCTAAAGTGATGCCATCTCTCTATAGGAAACTGCATGCAGAGGGAAAGGGAATAAGTTATTGTAGGACATGTAGAAGTCTGCATCCGTGTCCTAGAGACATAATCACTGTCAAGTTTGGTATCGTAAGAGACTCTTTAAGGGGATGGGATGGAAGACAAAGACATGTGGTAACTCTTCCCAAGTGTGACAGCACCTGAGGAACAGAAGGAAGGGAACAAAAATTGCTTGCTCAGAGAAAGTTAGCAAAATGGAGGCAGAGGTTTCAATATGAAACAGGGAATGGTTTGTTGTGATGGTTTTGTCTAACTAATGTAACTTTGGTTTGACATGGCAGAGAAGAGGCAGGTGGGAAAGGGATTTAGTAAGAGGTGTGTCCATGGCCAAAGTAGAAATTGCTTAGGTGGCAAGCCCAAGATGGAAAGATCAAGGCAAGGCAATATGATTGGATGAAAGTTTGCATCAAAAGCTGATAGATAAAAGCTCAGATTAGAGCATATGTTAGTTATCTGCAGAGGTTGTGAAGGATTAGCCAGGGAGCAGCTGTCTGCATGTGGTACCACAGCAGAGTCCTCCAGGCTCAGCCTCAGACCATTCCAAAGGTGCACCAGTCCACTCAAGAGCAGGGGAGGTTGCTCTGGACAGTACTCCACTGAGAAATACTTCTATAAATATTGCTATAAGGAGAACAATAAAACCCATGCGGTGTTTCAAGATGACAGCATAAAATACTAAATTAAAACAAGAAAAAGACAATTTAAGCTGACCATTTTCTTTAAGAAACTAGAATTAGAACAGAGGTGCACCGTGTCTATGCATTGAAAAAAAGAAGAAGGAAAGAGGAAGGTGCTTAACCCTCCAAAAAGAAAATTGAAGGAGATTTCCTTGGAGAATTTTGATTCTCTGGAATCAAGAGTCAGTGGAAGAGTTGAACAAAAAGTAAACCACTTAGCTACTGGAAAGAACAGTGAGTTCTGATAAAGTTGTTGCAACAAATAAAGGAACTTGATACGGCAGTAATTTTAAAATTCATTAAGGAAGACGAAAAGGAGAAATCATCATGTTTAATAACCTTTTAAAAGAATAGCATAAGGCCTCCTTGGAATGCAAAAGATCTGAATGACCTTATTAAGGACAGACAAAAATAGGAATTTACCTGAACCACAGAAAGTGGATGGAGTTGTATTACAAGATATACACCAAGAAACCAGAGGTTGTTAAATTAAAATAGGATGGAAAAATCACTTACTGCACAGTTTTTCAAATAAAGCACAAAATCTAAAACAGACAGCAGCTTTAGAGGGGAAAATATTTATTTAATGGTGTAGGATATGCCAGAGATCCCAAAATATGCAAGGTCAGAAAGTAGTAACTGGAATGTTACATATTAAAAGCAGTATTTCTGGAACAAATCTCTTGAGAAATTACTTGCATGGGTTTTGTCCAGCTGCTGGAAAAATCTTTTGAAGTAGTTGTTTCAGAAACATTACTATGCAAATGGTGGTGGTTTAGACCCATTGTGTGCTTCTCCTTCTCTCCTGATTTAACCACAACTCCCACTAAAATTGATCAGTGAATGGATTACTTGCAGAATAACCCACTTACTTTAGTCCCTGGCTGAGCAGTTTTTTCATGCTTGCTTTCTGCCTTGTATGTGGTTTACAGGATAACGGTATTCCCCGATGAGTTTTAAATTGGATTTCTCAGCTGAAGAAACTAAGTGCTCGTTCACTAAAACAGTGTTTGAACAGAAGATTTTTGGTGTCTGTGGGAGCTGAAGCTGAGGAAAATTACTGAGGTCAGAGAGTTCCTTGGGTTTCGTGAAGTTTCGAGGTCTCCATGCAGTAGGGCACTAAAACTGCCCTGCTGGTGTGATGGATTTGCAATCTGAGCCCTTCCAAGTACCAGGATCAATGTGTAATGCAGAAACTGATGGCTAGGCTGGATCAACCCATTCTACCCAGTGCAATTTTCTATTTGAGGAATAGAAAATTTAACAGTAAGAAGGTTTTGGAGTGAGAGTAGGTGGAAACGAATGTCATCATAACAATTCCAACCTAGAAATAAAGAGGTAGGGAAACGAAAATGCTGAATCATTTCATTTTGACATTTTAAAGTATCTAATATTAAGTGATATATTTTATCACGGAAACATGAGAATGTTACTTTCAACAAACTTTTGAGAAAATCTGTCAATTCTTTGGTATTAAACCAATATTTTTGGCTTAAAGGATTGAAATGCCTTTTTAAAGATAACAGAATAAAATGATTGACATTAAATCATATGTGTAATTTTATTTTTTAGCAAAATAAAATTTATATTGAACTTCTCTTAATTGAAAGAAAAGGAACATTTTCTCAGCCCTACCCAAACTAGGAATTTTTATTCTCTTTGCATTTTCTTCCCTGTTGCTATACTGGCCTCAGTATCCAATTTTTACTGTGAAGTAGAAGAAGAAAAAGGTTAAATATCGGAGTTAAATGTCAGTCAGCATGTCAGGTTCGCCAATCCACCTGTAGGGACCCATCACATCTGCAAACTATAAAAATTAGTCAAGTAAAGTATAAGAAATGTGTGATGAAAAGGACTGTCTTTTGAAGAGGGCATGCCACATTACAGACAGGAAAATGAGACACGGGGTAGCCCAAAGATGACTGGTCTGTCAGTCAGGAGCACAATTTAGTTCTTTGTCCAGCAGAGTTGTTCATTGGATTATATTGTCTAGAGTATGAAAAAACAAACATATTTTTTCTTTCATGTTGGTTGGGTGGTGCTCTGCATATTTAGAGAATGGCAATGGCATTTGTTGAGCTTCCCTAAGCACCTCCATTTATTGGAGGCATTTTGGGGTTTAAAAATTGCCCAGAGAAATAGAATTTTCTTTTCTCTTTCTCTAGAAAAAAAAAATCATCAGAAATAATGACATCAAAGTTGATTGTAGGGCTTGTCCTTTTCTCGGAGAAATTGCTTTTGGGTTATGCCTCCAGTGGAAGATACTTCATTTAGCTTTGAAAGCAGGGCATGGTGCTCTGGAGAAGTAAATATATCCTGAGCCTTGGCAGAGTCAACTGGCACAAAGAAGGCACACATTAATATATCTGTTTTTCTCCTGATTTTCAGGTGGCCCTGTGCCATCCTGGGTGGGAGCTCAAATGGTCCAGGATGTTGTGTTTAGCTGGCTGGGCACGATGGCTTCTTCCTTACAGGTCAGTACAAGCCTTTAATTGGCACTGAGGGAGATATGCCAGAAGTCTATAAAATGATGAGAGTCAAGGAACAGGACAAAAGGGAATAATTATTTACTGTCTTTTCCAATACAAGTACTAGAGAGATTTAAATGGAACTAGCAGGTGACATGTCTGGAAAATCAAAACAAAGTGGTACTTCACATAACTTGTGAAACTCAGAATATTGTATATGGTAAAATACGTATCAGTTAAAAATGGAAGGGCCAAATACCTGGGAGAAAATTCTCAGGGGGAAAAAAAAAAAAGAAAACAAGCAACCAAACCAAACCAAACCAAACCAAACCAAACCAAACCAAACCAAACCAAACCAAACCAAACCCCAAAACAAAACAGAAAAGAAGCTGCCATGAGAAGATTTCTACAGGCTTGTAAATGCTGCAGAAATTTCTCATATCCTTCGGTGCTGTCCATTACTAGAGACAGCTACTGGGCTAATTCACTCTATCCTGGTTTACAGGTGTTATAGCTTCATGGTCTTTGCTGATGGAAAGAATCAGACACTGAAAACAAAAGAGCTTGTGAGAATAGAGACATGATGAAGAAATAAATACCATCCAAGGCAAATTCAAAATTAATATAAGAAATATTTTTCTCATGGGTACATACTGTGCATTCACTGTCAAAATAAGCTATCAAGACAAAGAATTTCACAAGTTTCAGAAACAGTTTGGAGCTATACTTGGAGGACAAGAATAACCAGAACAAAAAATTATGTTAAGTCTTGTTAGTCAGTGTCTAAAACAACCAAGCATAAATAGAGTGTGATATAAATGGGAACCAGATTATTCTATTTTGTAAAATGTAAGTTGTTTAAAACCTTCTCTGAACCTTCTGGTAAGGGCCAGCTCTGGTTAGAAGCTGGGAATGGGACTGGTGGGTTCAGTATAGTGAGTTCTTTGATCCTTTAGGTACGTCTGTCACACAGTGCTGCACCTGAAAAAATTGAATGGAAAGGAATTGGAATTAAAAGGAGCAGAGCGAGTTGAGCTCTAAACAATGCAAAAAAATATGAATCCCTCCCTCTCAGCGGTATCTGCTGGAGTTTTCAATTTTCTCTGTAGTCTCTCTCTGTACTCTTACCTTAGTGGTTACATGAATACCAGGCTGCACAGAAACCCTTCAGCACTGACTTTCCAGGTTGGTTAAATCACAGCGGCCGGGTGGGGCTCACTGGTGGTGCAGAATGAGGTGCAAGGACACCTTGGGAGATCTTTCACCAAACACTTGCAGCCTCTTTTTACATGTACACTAGGAAAATGCAGGATTTCATTTAACAAAAGGAAAAAAAAAAAAAAAAACAAAAAAAAACCAACAAAAAAAACAAAAAAACCCCACAAACCCAAAAAAACCCCAAAAAAACCCCAAAAAAACCCCAAAAAAACCCCAAAAAAACCCCAAAAAACCCCAAAACCAAACCAAACCCCAAATTTCAAAATGGCTTAAACAGGAAAATAAGGTTAAAGAACAGGCTTTTTAATGAAACATGTCACATCTCTCCTTCATGACTTTTTCAATAAGATATGAAACTGGCCGTATCAAGTTTGTTTAAAGGTCCACTATCCTATCAGTTTAAGTGACCAGAATTGGATTCTTAGACAAGAGTGTTGGAATACAGCCAGCATGTAGTAACACTGTCATAATGTCTTGACGGATTCATGGTCCTTTTTTTTTTAAAAGAAATCTTATCTCCCTTTTGTACAAGCAAAGGCTTTCACAAAAAAAAAGTCAAATAAGAAGAATAAAATACTATGGCAAAGCTGATCATAAGAATTTGCCTAGAAAATGTCTGTTGTTAAACATACGACCTACTCTTTTTTAAACATTATTCTCTTTTTCTTTTTAATCTTGTCTTTTCTCTCTCTCTTTT
This sequence comes from Pachycephala philippinensis, assembly GCA_013397055.1. Taxonomy (NCBI): domain Eukaryota; kingdom Metazoa; phylum Chordata; class Aves; order Passeriformes; genus Pachycephala; species Pachycephala philippinensis. The sequence continues at coordinate 561,592 of VWZT01000183.1, forward strand.
TTTTTTTCTTTTGGAACTGACCCAGTTTTTAAATCCCTGTCAGAGATCTGATGGTTTGTAAAAGAATCCATGCAGTGTATTATAAATCAATTCAGGCCTTCTGTAACTGATGAGGATAGATAGCACTACATCAGTATCATCTCACCATTGAAGTAGTTAACCTGATACAGATCTTCCTAACGCATGTTTTTTCATGTGTTAGCAATGAAATGAGAAATCCAAGCCTTTGATGATGGTTGATGCTCTTTCGTTTCATATCTGTGCATCCCTTATTAAAAGCTTGAGGCCTCAGCCCTGCAACATGCTAGTGAGGAATTAAAGTGTATCCCTACTCAGCAAAGCACCAAAGCACGTATTTATGTATTCCTGGGGTCAGAGCAGGGTAAGTACATGCTTAAATATTTGCCTCATAGTGAATTACATATGATTTTAAAGTTAAATCTGTTCTTAGAAAATATCTTGCTGGTTGTGAATGAAGCTATAGGTGAAATATAATGAAAACTATCGTTGCACACACTGCTCCCTCCTGTGGGCACCATTGTGCACCAATTCAGCAGTGCTTGTGTCTGTGGGTTGGGGAAATTATTTTGAGAATAAAACCCAGCAATGACAGGCTTCTGAAGTGCTGAAAAGTCCCATTTTGGTGATTTTAGAGAAATGTTTTGATTTTTCACTTCAAAATGTCTTAGGAGAACAAAATCAAAACAGGAATGTTTTGATTAGCCCCCAAAGATTTTCTGAAATATTTTGTCAGATGAAATTAGGTTTTTTTTCAATCTGCTTCTAATGAAAAGAAAAAAAAATAGAATTTTTCAATCTAAAGAAAAAAAATTCCCTGGTATCTCTATTAAAGATGGCAGAGCATGAGCTGAAGGAAAAAGGTGATTTTCTTAGAAAGATATTAATGTTTTTCCAATTACTTTTTTTGTGTATGTTGTACTAGAGGAATTCCAATATCTTAATTTTAATCTTCTATTTATTTTATTTGGTTAAATGAAAGAAATGTCTTCTTTCTGTCCTTAAAACTCATGATGGAAACAAAAAATTAGAAAATAATTTTCTTTAATTCAAATAAAATGTGAAAAAATAAAAGTAACAGTGTTAAAAGTGTAGATGTAACGTTTATAGACTACTAAAAGAAAACTACTTAAAAATCTTAACTTTATAAAAAGAATATAACTGCAAAAAATAAAAATCAATACAAATATTTCTAACCAACACACAAACATCCCAAAGGGAACTGGAGTTGTGCTTGGCTGTGCTATTATTTTATAGATGCAGGGGAAAAATCTCTCCCTTGGAGGCCTTTAAACCTAAAGGAAACAGAAAAGGGGAAGATCCAAAACCCAACTCCACAGAAGAAGGGAAACATTGATTGCTAATTTTTTATTTTATTAATATGGTTATTAGGTACATATTATTGTATAATTGCCTAGATTACCTACCAAGTCCTGTCTGTGTTAGAGTTTGTACAGTCTGATCTCGATTAAAGACAAAATGCTGTACAAGGGTATAAAAACTGATGTTTGCGGTACAATGGTTAAAATTTTTGTTCTAATAAATCCCTCTGAGCTTCCTGCGTGTTTTGGGGTTTTACTCAGACAGTCAGTTCTACCAAGTGGAACACTTATTTAAATACTTCCCATAAAAATTCACAGCTAAGTGAGCTAGAGAAAAATAATAAATGGTTATCACACACTGTCTACATAAACCTTCATTTCTGACGGGGCTGTTGGGAGGGCTAATCGTAATTATATGATTCACATGGCTTAGTGGGTGCAGCAGGTTCAGAAAGGTACAACAGAAAATAAAGAGCAGAAAGACAAATCCTATTTCACGTAACAGTTTTTCTTATAACCCCCTTTGAATTTAAAAATTTGCCAGATTCATATTTTCATGTTTTACAGACCCCAGAGAAGGCTTTGATAGATGTCTGGAGAAAACACTGTGGGTCTTGTCCAGGGAGAGGATGTCCTGCCAAGCTGCATAAAGATGAACCAGAACGATTTGTTTGGGCCAAATTCTTTATTCCATCGAGTTCAGTGGATGAAGGACGCATTCTATTCACTGATCCTCTGAGTTCCTCTTCTTAGCTGTATGTGACTTCGTGGTGAAAAATTCAGATTTGAGTAAAGTCAGTATCATATTCATTAACAAATCCAAGGAAAAGGGAAGAACCAACTCATTTCTGTGAGAAATATTCTGAGGCAGCTCAGGCTGTGTCTGTGTGTTGTAAAACATGCAAGTTGGATGTAAGCACACTTGAAAGCAGATTCTCAGACCAAGTTCATGAGCCTGTAGTTACACTTCCTTAGCACCACTCATATATCCGCATGTTTGCTACTCATACCAATGCAAGATAACACTTTTCAAACATCTTTTCATTATTTTCTTACTGTCAGAGCCTGTTAGTTCTGACACCTGGAGATTATTTCCCATTAGTTATTGAAAGCATTTTGAAACAGGGCTATAAAAAGCACTGATTAACAATCCCCAATCTTGTCTTAGTCTTGGCATCATTCTTCCCTAATTCCCATCTTAAACAGGTGACTTTGTTTTCACTGTGACACATTGGAGGGAAATGAAGTCCTCTTGTTGTATCCAAGGGCTAATATAGCAGTGGAGTGTATGACACAAAACATGGCATTTGGAATTGATTAAACACTGAAGTAGAGTCCACCTTGAACCAACATCCAAAAATTCCATTCTTCCTAGAGATTAGATTGAACAAGAACTTGAAATCTCGAAAGCTGTATGTGTTAGAGGGTTTATAATTGAAATTGGTATAATTCAGACTAAACTCGGAAATGGTGAAAAAAGCTTATCTCAGCCATTATTTTGGGACACAAAAAAATTAGTTCAGCAGGCTGTTAGTTTTAGATGTAGTAATCTCTTTGTTTCTTCCATAACACAACTTAAAAACAATATAAGAATAAACTGGCCATAATAAAATGGGAGAATAATTTGGTTTATAAGATTCTTTCTTGTTTTCCTGAGGAGTTGTGAGAGGAGGAATCTAACATTTGAAAACTTGCTACTGATGCATAATTGTAGAATTCTCTTTCTGATGCACAACTCATAAACTACAAAAGGGAGAAAGATACAAGGTTAAAGAGGTGAACCTAGTCACGAAATTATAATAATAATATGCAGAAGTTCTATGTTTGGAAGTTATTTGCAGGTTTTTTTATTCACAAATCTAGCAAGAACTGGGTTGAGTCTTGTGTCCCACAAGCTAAATAATTTAAATAAGTAAATAGCGATCATCAGTTGTGGGAAGGAGGGGTTAATGCATCTTTCTAGATAGTGGAAGTCACAGTATTTGTGAAAAAAATTTAAAATGTTAACTTTTCTTAAGTTCTCTTTTCTATGAAGTGGATAGACAAAACTGTTGAAATCATTCCTAGAAAGTCATACGTGGATTTGATTCTCAAATTTCATGGACAATATAAAAAGAAATTTGGAAATTGCTTGTGAAAGAGCAGCAAGAATAATTTGATATTTGGGAAACTGCCTTCTAATATGCTTGAAATGTTACTTACCTATGGAGGAGTAAAAATTTTTTTCTATTTAAATTCCATAGCTGCCTACATTAATTTATAAGACTGAAGGTTCTTATATCAACAGAATACGAAGATAATACAAAGCTGTAACAATGGAAAGTGAAGAGAAATTCACACTAAAATTCCAAGAAATTTTTGTCACTAAGGATGATAAAGATGTGGTTAAATATCAATATGTTCAACTTTTCAGCATTTCAGTTCTTTAACACTGATTTGTATGCTTTACTCAAAATCTATTGAAATTTGAAAGCATATTATCAGCTAAGTATAGTAATTTCAGAACAAAACTCTATGTCTTGAGATATGTGAAATCATCTTCTTTTGAGATTCTTACAGATTTTATAAACACCGAGACTTAATTCTTAAGAACTGCATTTTCTGGTTATAAAAATGACTACCAGAATGTGGTCTAAGAAATCACTATTTTATTGTGCCAAGGGGATGGATCATAGGTACCAAAAAACTTTTCATTTGCATGCTGCATTTAATTCAGTATTCTGTTTTGCCAGACACTCGAATTTCACTTTGACTTTGAACTGTATTAGCTCTATTACCATATTTTCTGAGTCAGTCTTCTTGCTTTGTTTCAGCAATTTCCATTCCTTTCATCCGAGAGATTTGTGGTGCAAACAAATCAATTTTCTGGGCTGTTGCTCAAGTTTTTATAGGGGGAGGTATCTGCACTTGTGGATACTGAGAGCTGAGGAATTTGAAGAGGGACACATGAAGGCACTAATTTCTTCCATTTTTGGTGAAAAAAGGTACTTTGTGGTGTTTTACTTTCCTGGTTATTTAAGGCTCTGCACTCAATATAACTTTTATCAATTAAGCATTCACCAGTAGATGGACAAATACTGAACATAAATGGGGAAACAAACCTTGAAGTTGCTACAGGAAAGAAGCTTTGGCTCAGTTCTCAGTTCTGCTATGGTCTTCAGTGGTGAGTTTGCATTAAAACACTCAATTCTATTTGTTTCACTTTACTCCTCCATAAAATGGGATTAGAAATACTTTCTGTAAATATTTTCCATTATTAACTTACAGTTAGCGATGTCTGCTATAACTTCTGCTACTGCATAATTTGCTGAAAAATTCATGACAATGCATTAAAAAGCATGAGAACAGCGCAGGATTTGGATTCATCCAAGCCTCTCTCCCAGTGATTATTTTCAGTTGACTGATGGGCACTACTTTGTTGCACTTTGTAACAGCCCAGGAAAGTAGAGAATATAATTGTATGATTATCACACTTAGGAACTCTAGCCAAGGACTTTGTGCCAGTACCGTTCATTTACACAATAAAGTGGTTCCTAGTTGACAGAAGTTAAAATCTCAATATAAAACGAGACATGAGAAAGAAAGAAATCTGATGAAACAATAAAGCAATTTAATTGATTTTGTTGTCCACCCTTGTCAGGTGATTGATGCCCCATAGCACCTTAAGAAGTAATCAGTAAAATCAGCTTCGGTTTGAGACAGCTGGATTTAGGCATCTGCATGAAGGCACCACCAGTGAATTGAGTGTCCATGCTCTCATTATAGCTAGGGATATGGAGCATGTCCCAAATGGCCTCCAGCTGCCTCTTGTGGGTGTAGATGACCCTCAGCACAGGTACACACATGGGACACAGCTCACCTTTCCCTGACACTGTAGCTTGCTGAGGTTGGAAGCAACACATCAGTGTGAAACAGATACTGAGGAGACAAAAGTCAAACCTAAAAGATCCAGTGCAGATTTCTGATGTGCTATTGTAAATGGCATCTTTACTAATGCACACTACATTTATGACCACTCAGAAATGTTCTTTTAGAATGTACAACATGAAGCAAATGGAGAAACGGTGTCTTGTACAGAATACATGACTCACTTTGGAACTGCCAAAGAGGATTTCTTCCAGACTTTCTGCAAAGCATCAATTACCTCAGACAATTTGCTGCCAGGGGCAGCAACAACTCTACCTCTGGATTTGTTAAGATAAAGGAAATATGTCATGCTGTCCACTGTTGTAATGTAATGGGCCTGTTAAATGTTGCAAAGTTTTCCCAGGAAAAAAGCCCAAAAATGGCACAAAATGAAAAGAGCAAATGAGGGCCTTCTTTCTGTCAACCATTTTATACGCTTTTCTGTTTCAAAGAACCAGAAACAGCCTATTATTGAAATAAGATCCCAATAAAAAGAATGAAGATATTTTTCTAGAACTTCACTGAAGTGTCTCCCACTTTTTCAGCATCAAACTAGCAAAAAAAGTGTTAAGAATGGAGGTAGAAATTATTTTGCAATTGCTGGTATATAAAATCATCATATGTGAATCATCAAATGGGAATTATTTTTCTGCACTAGGATTCTGCTAGTTAGAGATGGAAACAACTAGTGAAAATATATAAAGACGGTAAAGAATCATTAAAAACTTTAATTTTCAAATTTAAGATATACTTTCAGTTCTTCAATACTTATATTTCTAAAAGAGTTTTAGCTTAATGAAAAAATAACTAAACTCCCAAGTACCAGGATCAGAACCTGCCTATCCCCATTTCTAACCTCTTGACTCATCACCTGAAAAAAAAAAAAGAAAAGTATGATGGAAAGGAAATCTAGCTTCACAGATTCCCCAAATAACAAGTTTGATCCTGTGGTGATCTGTGGTGAAGACTGGTGTGGGAAAGGAAGTTGCAACAAGAATGTGAGAGAAACTAAAGAATCTGCATTTAGAAATTTGGTCATGCTATGTCTTGAAATAATGACTAAGTAGTAAAAAATCTGAAGTAAAGATTTCAGATTTCCAGCTGTAATGTAGTGCACACTACAGATTCCTAAGTAGCAATCTACTGTTGTAGTGCACACTACAGCTGGAACAGGATTGTATAGATACTTCATTAAAGAGTGGAATGCGGCCAAAGCTGCACAAAAATCAGAAAAATATTTGTGTTGAAAGCATCATTGCTTCTTGATGCTGCTTCCCGTACTTCCTATCTTAAAATAGTTGCAAGTTTTCTGAGCTCAATGAAACTTGAGTCACAGAAACATTAAAATACATTTTTAAATAGTTGGTTTTGATCAGGGTTCACATCAAACACCAAGTGCAAATTGTTGCATAATAAAAGATTTGATACCCTTGAAAAGCTAGAGGTTAATCATTTCAGTTATTTTTAAAAGCATCTAGGGAATATTTTGAATTAACAAAAGAGATACAGCTGAAAGTATGGTAAAAAGAAAAATGACATAGCAGAGGTATTTTAATAAAAGCCTTTCAAAATGCAGCTTATAAATGATCAAGTACGGCACTTTACCTGTATATCTTAATACATTAAGTGAATTTGGTGGTCACAGAATGGCTTTGATTTACAGACTGGAAATCAGCATATATCAGATTTTACCGTGTGGCATAGTAAAATCTTCCATATTCTAGTTCCAACACTTCTAGGTAGTGGTGTCGTGTAACTTATAGACTCTCAGCTGATACACACTGGTATCATGTTCATATGCCCATGATTAATTGCATGGATGTTTGTTGCACACAGGAAGGTGAGACAGGCCCACATGCATGAAGATGTGTGAGCAGGGTCCTTGGCACATGACACACATCGACTCCAATGCTGGAAGCTACATTTGGGGAAAAGGAAGGAGAGAAGGGAACATGAAAGGTAACATGAAAAGGAAGGAGAAAGGGAACAGGAAAGGGGAAACTCTCCAGTGACCAGGGAGGAGGAACAGTGATGGATGCCCAGAATGAGTGTCCTCGAGTGGGGGCTCTCTTCAGTGCAGCAAGAAGCAACAGCAAAGATGACTGATGAGGATAAGAATGATGACAACTTTCACATACTTTTACCCCAGCATCATAATACTTTTAATCAGGGATGGCTCAAGCTTCCTATTCCTTGTTTCTGTCTGTGAAACTATTAGCCCTGCCTGGAGCATGCTAATTGGGCACAGATATTGCACATCCATTGGCTGCTCAGCCTCTGCACATGCAGCCATGTATAGTACTTCTCAAATATATAAGTGGCTATTATCTACTGTGTTGCTTTTCTTGTTTCTCTTTTGTATGAACTGAAATCTGCAAAGCAAGAAGTGAAGCCAGGTGTTTCTTATGCTAGCAGCAGTTGCTTCCTGTGAGAACCCGTGAGAACACCAACATCAGGGTTTGGCAGGCACAAGGTAGTGAGAGCAATAGCATCCGAACTTTTAACATGGGAGAAACAAGGGAAAAGTGCCACAGAGATTTTGGAAACCACTGTTATGGCACCTTAGGTGAAAAGGTACCTAACTGCAAACTCCAGGCCCTGAGCACTACTGATGTTAAGGCACAAACACATCTCTGCCGCTGGGCTTCACTTCTGACCCAAGAATCCTATTTTTTCACCACTTTGTGTAACTCAAATAGTCAGCCAGATATTCCTCCAGGCCCTGGTTCATAAAGATGCTTTTACCGCAATTCAGTGTCAACACTGGAGAGCTCTCAGTCATTGCTCCTTTTCCTGCAGGTAGAGGTGACAGCCCCAAGAGCTGTGACAGATGTTTGTAGGAACATGTTTGGTCTACTTCAACACAAACATAAACTAGGTCAGCAAACCATCTTTGCCTGAGAAGCTGTGATTAGCAGCCCAGGGCAATGCTTTCCAGCTGTCCCACCACAGTCCTCACGAGCTGGTCTGTCAGTCTCACAGATGTAGCACGAGAGGAGTAGAAGAAAGGAGAACTGAGCAGTTTTCAGAGTGCCTGCTGCAGGCACCTGTACCTCCAGGGAATCTGAGGGAGATCTGACACTTCTCTATCAAACTCCCTCTCTCTGCCATTACAGAGTTTAGAAAGAAGCAAGAACTACTGAAATTTAAGAACAGGAAAGGGCCCTATGCTTAGATATCTAGTGATCTTGTTAACCCCAAATGATCAGATAATATTCTCTGCTTTTAGAGGTTAAAAGTTGTTGTAGAATTTGTGGTTAGATTTTTTTGTTTATTTAGCGGGAATACAGAAGAGCTTTAATTAATCTAATGTTGTTCTAATATATTTTTTTCAGCATGCATCTTAAGAAATGTATAAATAAAGTTCCTGAAGAAACCAGGACTGGGGAATACTATCCACGCCTTCTAGTTTTAGGGAACTGATTCCTGAAAAGCTGCCTCAGTTGAAGAAATTCCTTCTAAACCCAGAATTTTTTCTTTACAGTTCTTTATCCAAGTTCATTCTTATGTGACATCTAAAGAAAAAAAGCATGCCAATTAGACTGTATCTTCCTCCTGGAAGGTGTTTTTTTGAGGGAGGACAATGGAGAGAGCTGTCCACACAGGAGCATGTGACGCACTTAAGTCAGTTTTCATCTCCATGGGAATTCCAGTTTTACTGCCAGCTCATAAAAGGGGAGTGAAAGGCAAAAACCTGGCATTGTGTTGCGGGTCTAGGTGCAGAATACTTCAAGGACACTGCAGACATCTATAATGTTGGAGGGAAAACCAGGTTTCTGTAGATCCAGAGGACACTTCAAGAGCCTTTGTTATAAGATTCCAGTGGAGACTGTTGGAAAATGTGTATCTCATTGCAAGCTATAAAGAGAAGCTGGATGCCTTAAACACAGCATTAGAATTTGATGTGATGACAAAGGCACACTTTAATAAACTTCATTATATATTGACCTTACCGGGTAAACTGTCAGCATATTAGAAACTGAGTTATGAAACATTAAGAAATTAAAGCAGCACAGTAGGACCCAGATGGCTTATTACATCCAGAATAGTGTTTATTGCATACAAACTCTTTGAAAATTCCAGATATTGAGATGTTCTCTGTGTGTTTGTTCATATGAGTTCTTCCCCAATTACGCAGAGGTGGGAAGATAGATTTTTTTCAGCATACAAAAAGAAAGCAAAAATTGTGAAAAGAGTGTAATCCTAGCAGATTAAGCTCTGCCTCCATTCTGTATCATTGATTGCATTTATTTTTTATAATATCTAAAATACAATTTTTACCTCATCTTTTGAAATTTTGTTTCTATTATTACATAGTAAGTCACATACTTGAGAGAAAAAGTAACTTGAAACAGAAAATAAAAATATTGAATTAAAAAAATTTGTAATAAACCAGATTTTCCTCAAAAGAAGATATTAATCAAAAAACAACCTCTCAACTGAAATTTTTCCATTTGACAAACAAGATTTCTTAGCGGAATAATAAAAACCGCTCTGAAGCAGCTTCTTTTTTGAATGTCAAGTTCTGAGTCAAAGGGCAGTTGAAATATGCAAGAATACCATTAATTTCTTTAAATTCCTGATACAGATACTACCATTTAGGAAAATTCCTTTTGCAACTTGCTGTGAAGTGGTGCATCATTTAAAACATGTGTATGGAAGGTTAAGCAGAGAAAACTGATCATTTAAGGATTATTTTAATTTCTAGGCTGCCAACAGTCTTTTGGCACATAAAGTGACAGGGTGAAGTAGATTAATTTTTTTTAGGTATTCCTTTTCTTGGATGACTCTTTAGGTATGAGCCAATGTCTATCATTATACCCTGTATCATCCTTTGGTAAGAGAAATTTGTGGCTCCAGAACTCAAACAGGCAAAAGGACTACGTCCAAATGGGGGAATTCAGCGGCTTTAGAGTTCTGAATGTGCTTTAGAAATCATTACATTCAGGACTGAGCATAATCCAGACATTTTTTGGGGCTAAACTAACCATAATTACCAGCTTTTACCGAGCTGCCGTATTCACATCCACATGTGGCATTGCAGTGCACAAAAGTGGGATACTCTGTTAAGTGTTTTGGGTTATACTGAACACAAGAATTATTACTTGAAAAAAAAAATTTTTCTTGCAGCTGTACCTGACCACAAAGCCTCATCTGTTTCAACCACAAAAACTAAAGCTGAGAAAGTTCTTGCCTCATCCTAACACGCTGAGATGGTTGGATTAAGGTTTAAAATCTCAGCAGAACATTTCCTAGACATGAAATGTGACATGTCCCCCTCAGAAATAGAAAGGACAGTAATAAAGCTGCAAGGGCTTAAATCTGTGATGCCAATAAGTTTAAATGATTCAGACATCATGCTTACCAGGATCTTCCAGTCAGAACAACCAAAAGCTTATGGGTGAGGATTGAAAGGAGGGCAGGGTCAGGTGACATTATGGTGGGGGCTTGATAGAAGCTGCCCGATCAGGAAGACTGAATGAATGAGGCCCTCTATGGACAGATAGGAGCAACCTCAGTCACAAACTCTGCTTCCTCATCTGGGACTTCCACCACTCGATATCTGCTGGAGGGAAAACACAGCAGCGACCAGGCAATCCAGGAGGTTCCTGGAATGCATTGATGGTAACTCTCTTCTCCAAGTGGTAGTGGAGCCAACAAAGAAAGAGAGGTGCTGTGATAGATCTTGTTCCCTCATGCTATGTTGGACCTTATTCTGACCAAAAAGGGTGGGGAATGAGAAGTTAAAGGGCAGTCTGGGCTGTAGTGACTATGAAATCATGGAGATCCTTAGGGCAGTGAGGAGGGAACACAGCAAGCTGGCTGCCCTGGACTTCAGGACAGTAGACTTTGACCTCTTCAGAGATTTGATTAGTAGAGTACCAGGGAACGAAGTCCTTAAATGACCTGATAAGCAGTACCAGAATGACAAAACCTGAAAGTTATTTGACTAGGTGGACACAAAAGACTGACGCCCAAAGATGGTGGCAAGCATCAGCACTTTATTATCCCACAGTATAACTTTTTATACTTTTTCTCTGTATCACGCACGTGAGGCACACTCCTTTTTTCATTATAATTGGCTAAAAAACTATATACACACGCCTTCTATCCTTTTCTAATTGGTCACAAATCAATCTGCTTTTTGCTGTAAATGTCAACACATGTCCGCATTCTACATTCCTTCTCTTTCAAAGTTGTTTATCTATCTTGTTCAAGGACACAGCTTTCCCATCCAGGCCTAGGCTGCCTGCAGCCCATTCCTGCCTTCCTACAGTTACTACTTTTTTTTAAACAAGCTGTTACTTTTTTTTTGTTTGCTTCAGTGAATATTTTAAAGTGTCCAGGACTCATTTTCCACTGACCTGGCCAGAGGAAGACATCAATGTATTTTATCATGAAAGATATTTTGGCACTCTCTATACTCTGGGAGAGAGGAAGCTCTGTGTATTGCGTTACAATACAATAGATTGTCTCTTTTCTACAATGCTTACAGCACACCACACACACCAAAATGTTTTGCTCAGAGAAAAGCTGGATCTGGAGTCGGGAGATCAGTCTCTGAAAATGGAGGTCATCCTGAACAGGAAGAATCATCTCAGCCCTGCTCAGAACTATTTTTTACCAAGGCACACAACAACAACAGCTTGTCCTGGTCCTGGTGGCCACACCATTGCTGACCCAGGCCAGGATGCCATTGGCCTTCTTGGCCTGGGCACACACTGGCTCATGTTCAGCCACTGTTGACCAGCACCCCCAGGGCTTTTTCCACCACGCAGTTTTCCAGCCATTCTTCCCCCAGCCTGTAGCACTGCCTGGGGTTGTTGTGACCCAAGTCCAGGAGCTGGCACTTGGCCTTTTTGAACCTCACACAATAATGAGTTGATCAACACAGATGGTTGAAAAATGTTCTAGGAGAAGGATAGAGAATTCCACATGAATTTGGCAGACATTCCCCAGAATTCAATGAAATTGTACTTATTATACTGTACTTCTACAATTGGCTTAAATAGTTCAGCAGACTTCTGCTACATCTTCAGCTGCTTCAGAGAAAACTTAGAGAAAAGTTATATACCTGAGGGAATAGAAAGTTTTTGTTGCATCCCATCATGAATTTCTTCGTTGTCATGGTAGCCAATAAAAGGAGTATGCATCCATCAAAGAGAATGGGGAGGCTAAATAATTAAGCCCCTTTGGAAGGAAAAATTACTCATCAGCAAGCTTGCTATTTCACGTTAAAAAGAGAGTGTTTGAAGTCACACTGAAGTGTGACTGTATTTCAGTAACTGATCTTACTGACAAACTCTCCAGAAAACATGGAGCAATTCATAGCCCTCAATGGCAGATTGAGGCAAATATGGCAAATACTCGAGAAATTCTGCATGTGAATAAGCTGAGATGCATGTGACGCTGCCTTGCAACCCAGGGACACTGGTCTCTGTAGGTACAAATTTTTCTCGTACCTAAAAGAAATAATTCTTTTTTTAACTCAGGGATTTTTCATCTCTTTTGTGTTACACCAAGTATTAAGACTTACTTGGTATCACTGAACACTTGACTAATGCTTGTCTTAGAGCTTTGGTTTCTTTTTGAAGTGCTCTGAGTGGCTCACTGGTGTCCAAACAGCCCCTTTTATTGACTTTCCCTCTGTATCATCCTCCTCTGATGATAGAATGCATTAGATAAGCAACTCCTCTGGATTCCTATTGGAGGTATAATCCTTCAATCCACAATGTAGTAGTACCTCAAGCATCCATTTGAGATTGATTGTGAATCATTTGCAAAGAAATACTGGTAGGAATGAGTACTGACGAGAAAGTGTTCGTTCATGGATAGTAAATGCTGTCCAAAAATGTGTTGCCTTGGCACAATTTTCCTCTCCACCTTCCTGTTCACCTACCTCTGATTATAAAGTATACTGTAAAGACTGTGAAATCCACTGAGGAAAAGTGAATTACCAAAAAAGTTTTTCTAAACTAAGCAAAATGCAGGAAGATGGCCATACCGTGTATTAAAAATAGTCTGGTTTAAAGTGTAGAGTCATCCATTATCCATACTGAGATTCACATGGCAGTGATACAGAGATTTTCAGATTTCTCACAAGGCTGAACTCCTCCAATGACTCTCAGTAAATTTGATTAAAGGGCTCACATGTGGTCTCCCTTATGTTATTCATGCATCAGTATTTAGGGTTATAGCTTTTGTGCAAAAACAAAAATTAAAAAAGGGTTTATATGTTGTTCCATTGAAATTAGAGCCTGCTCCTACCAAACCATGATCAAATCTCTTCCGGGAGACTCAATAGCCCATTCTGTGGCTTCAGCACCTGTTTTTTATTTTAGTGGATTATGGTGACACATCAGTCAAGCAAACGTTCCCCATATTTGCTGTGGACATCCATCCTTCTATGGATTCCATAGAAAAGAGTGTTACTCTGAGTACCCACATAACTGCTTATAAATACTTTACCAATTGTTTAAATATGGGTAATTAAAATAGACAGAAAATTACTGGCATGAAGTGATTCCTTTTGGCTTCTGAAATAATTCCAGTTCTGGGTAAACAATTTTCCAAATTTTCATCTTTACTCTACTGTTTTGATATCCTGAAATGAAAGATTAACCTCCTTGGAGGCTCAGCTATTGTTAAACACACTGTGTAAGGCTTCAGAGAAACGTGACCTGTTATTGTTTTTCCCTCTACATCATTCTCTTCTCAAACAGGCTTTTATAACTGAGAGCACAACCTGAAAGCTTTTAAAGTTATTTTTAGAATTTCAGTCCTCAGGCATTGTTCAGTGTTCCCAGATTGCTCCAAGATCAAGTGCTAATTTCATCTGGATCCTTACCTTTTATCTATATTGATAGATTAATCATATTTTACTATTTTTATACAGTATCTTTTGTACTCATTAGAATTTGTGGTGAACTGGCCCTGCTGTCTCATTCTCCCGAGAACATGGCAGGGAGAATAATGATTTTTTTGTTACTGATCCATGACCAAAAAAAAAGTGTTTTGGATCAACCCCAAAATTTTCAATTGTCTAAAAAATAAAAGACCATTTGGAGTCTCAACAATTTGAGACATTTCTAATTGTTATTACCTTATACGGAATCACTAAAAGAATAATCATTTTACAGAAACAAAGTTGGAGGACGGGGCTTTTCTTCTTTTTTTTTTTTTCCCATATTCTGAACAATTTAGTAACGGCAGAAAGCATTCTCAACTTTTTTTGTAGTTTGACTTCACTAAATTTTCGGTTGAGTTGTCATCTGCATATGTACTGCACAGTTGTACTTGCCATTAAATTCCAGTGGTAGTGGAATTAGGGTGGTACTGGAGAGAGAAATTTTGTTAAATGTTCAAAACTACAATACACTGGACAAGCTGAAACTGAGCATTCAGTAGACTCCCAGAGCCAAGACATCTTGCTGTTGTGTACATTGCATATGGCTATTAATTACTTGCTGTTGACCAGGGTTTTTCAGCAGTCTGGCTTTAAATTCATAAAAATCACCTTGCAACTTCTATTACACATTGAAATGTTATTAGAAGCTATATAAAAAACAATTTAGCCCCTTCTTTTCTGTTACTTGAAGGTATCTTTTCAAAACACACTTCAATATATCATATGGCTTTGTCATTATTATAACTGGTGTTGCCTGACTTTTTTAATAAATTAAAAGGAATGAAAATATTTTTTGGTTTCCCATAGAGAAAACTTGATAGAAACTATTCTACAGTCCAAGCAGATATATTTTTAAAGTTATCTTAATATCAAGGAAAAACAAATCTATGAAAATCATACTTCATCCAACTTTCCCCCAGCCTGAATTCCACTTAAATCTCTGAGCCTGGTATTTCCCATTGGCTGCCTGCCTCTAAAAGCCCAGAGCCAACAAAGAGGTACCAAGGCTTATGTGGAATTTAGGCTGAATGGAGGCCTCCAGGGCTAGGTGTTGGTCATAAATTAGAGTGAAACCAAAATTCAGTTGCTTTCCTCTGTTCATTTTACGTGGTAACACCTCAAGACTGTTGTACTCCCTCAGCCATGCCTAGGGACTGAATCAAGGCTTTCAGTGTTCTGACTGCTATCCCTTACAAAACAAATTTCTCTATTTTAAATGTCTTGTGGTTGGGGTTTTTTTGGTGGTTTTTTTTGTTGTTTTTTTTGTTTGTTTTGTTTTGTTTGTTTTTGGGTTTTTTTTTTGTTGTTGTTGTTGTTTTGTTTTGTTTAAGTTATCTATTAGGTTTTTGAAATATCTCTAAAAGTTTCAAAACTTCCCTCTGATTTGTGAAATTAACTACCCTCATCCTCTACACAAGGCATATGATGCTTCATATCCTGCAAGCTGTGCGAATTCCTAAATGTGCTGCAGAGGGTGGGAATTAGGAATCATTAACACAGGCTCTGGCAGACTGACTAACCTTATCCTGCTGAGAAGTGGGTGGAACGGAGTCACAGCTGGTGTTACTTGAGTACTTGGAAGTTTTATCATCTGTGCTTTGCTGTATATCATCCCATACCTTCCTGCTAGCTCCCTTTTCTTGCTGCCTACACTTTCACCAGTTTTATGGTTGAGGGAAGTGTGTTGACATACCATTGGAATGATACGTAGCAGGACAGTGGTGGAATATGACAAGGTGGGCTGGGTTGACCCTGACTGGACACTAGGTGTCCACCAAAGCTGTTCTATCACTCCCTTCCTCAGCTGGACAGGGGACAGAAAATATAATGAAAGGCTCGTTGGCTGAGATAAGGACAGGAAAAGATCACTCAGCAGTTGCTGCCATGGGCGAAGTAGATTTGACATGATGAAATTAGTTTATTACCAATCAAAATTAGAGCAGGATAATAAGAAAATAAAAACCAGACCTTAAAACACCTTCCCTCCACCCAGACTCAACAGCGTGTCCCTCCTGGAGCCAACTGGCCTTGGCTCTGTTGGACATGGGGGAAACTTCCAGCAGCTTCTCACAGAGGCCACTGCAGGGCCTTTGCTAACAAAACCTTGCCATGCAAAACCAGCAAACCAGGTAACTGAGAAGGTGAAAATAAATGACATGGAACTGGGATCCTATTTGGTATGAAATGTGAAGGGCACTTTACGGTAGGAAAGGGGGGAAATAGTGACTCCCTAAGTGTACGTGAAGCCTGTCACAGAGGTGGGAAATGCTGCCATTTCCATCAAGACCAAGGGCTTCATCTTCCTTGAAGAGTGTTAGTGGTTGAATTTCTTATAGCAAGCCTACAGATTTTAAACAGTGGTGATTGGGAAAGCAAACATCCAGGTATTGCATATCCCTGTGCGTGTGGGTTGATGCAGGCACTTTATAAGTTTCAAAATAACACACAGATCACGTATTTAGATTCCTTCATACACCACTTTAGTAACTCCTCTGACTTTGTCAGTGATCTGTTAGCTTCCTACATTTTTTTTTTTTTTTCATTCTTTGGTTTCCTTTGTTAATTTTGGAGAAAATAAGAGCAGCCATTCTTGTAGAAACAGGACTACTTCTTTAAGAAAAATCTCTTAAAAGTTTTCCCCCAGAAAATACTCTAGGCAAAGAATAATTGTTTCTTTCCTATTTGGGAGCACTGCTTTTATAATTACAGTTTAAGCAAGATATTGACTAGATTAAATCTTTCTGATTCTGTATTTTTAACTTTAACTGAAATTTCCAACCATCACGCCCACCATATGCAGAACCTTGTCTAGGTTTTTTTAAGAGGTATGGTAAACGAGATACATTCCCTCAGGCCAGAGAATGATGAAATGTGGTGACAAGCTTCACAGCTCCTATTATTAACAGTTCAAGGTCAGACAGAGTAGCACCTTCCAATCCTCTGTTATTTCATAGAAATATACAATTATTATGAAAAGAAGAAGAATTTTCATCTCAATTTCATAATTTTGGCTGCCTGTGTAACCAGTTTACCACACAAGTGTTAACAGGCAGAATACATTGGAAGATCTAACTGAACTGGAGGTGGAGACTCCTTCGGTTGAAGGGAGCATTGCTATTCAATACAGGAAATGTGCTGCCAATTTCATTGTATGTAGCAGATAAATAGAGGACTTAAATGCCTGTTATTTTTCCCTGGAAAAGCTATTTTAAAAGATCAGAGTCAAGCTTCATCTCTGACAAAATAAATCAGTCATCACCTGGTCCCATTACTTCACACCAACCATCACTTCCTTTCTTCCTTCCCCGTAATTTAAATGATGTTAGATATATCAGAAATGAGGTACTAGTCCAAGGCATTAGCATTCTACAAATGACACAACACAATCTTTCCCAGCATATCAATTGGGAGCTCTCAGTCATGAATAACATTCCTGGTATCTGCTAAGTTCCCTAAAATGCTTATTACTTAGTATGGCTGACTTTCCCTAACACTAAGAGTGTAAATTACATTTTCATAAACATTGTTTTCATCATATCAGAGTTTCTTACTAGTGAATCGAGAGGACAATTATATGTATATTCTAGTAGACAAAGCAGGCTCACCAATAAATATGAAAGGATGAAAATATGATTATTATTGCAAATGGTACACAGAATCTCTATTAGCATTTGAGTTGATGAGATGGCACAGTACATGCAAATAAATTCAAAGGCAATAAATAAACCAGTGAATTTTTTAAAATATATGAATAAGTGAGCAGGAGCTATAATTATTTACGGAGGGAAGCATGACAATGACAAGAAATATGCATTATAATTCCATACTTTTTACCTCTGACAGTAAAAGAGAGATTCTCTTCTATCATATTGGGCTTTGATCTCGTAATTATTGTCACATCCTGGTGCTAATAGAGACCCTCAGACTAAAAAAATGCTTGAACCATCACACCTTGGGGCAGATCACTATCAAGTTACAAGGCAGTATGTCTGAATACTCTATTGATCTTGAAGCATAAAGGAAAGAAAAGGGAAAAAAATAAATTAAAATAGTGATGAAGTTGAGGCTTTTGAGCAACACAGAAACCCATGATTAGGCCTCTTAAACTGTGCAACATGTGCTGGCAAGGCAGTAGGTGCAGGGGGTGCCTGGCTTTGAGAACGGAGCAAGCAGAGGTTGTTTGGGATGGCATGGTTTGCTGGCTCCATCAGGCTTGCCTACACTGTCCTTCTCCTATCATTTGAATGCCAGGATCCCTGCAGATGGGCAGTCATTTCCAGTTTGTGAAGTGCTCCCAGACCACACCATATTTCACCTCCGTGGTTATGTGGCATTTATGTCTTTGTGGCACTCAGCAAGGTTAGGTGTTCAACATGCAACTCCTGGAGCCAGAAGAGCTGCCCATCTATGAAACACAAATCTGTTCAGGACAGCAGAAGTACAACTGGAGAAGGACTGTTGCTGGTTTAATTTTAGACAGGGTCATCAATCAGTGCGGCACTAATACATGTTTTATATACAATCTCCTAGATGTATGCTTGAATTTGCTGTCACTCGCTTCTCATTTGAGAGAGCACACCACAGTAGCTTAGAACATAGTTCTCGAACTGAAGTTTGTGAAAAATCACTTTAAGCATGTTAGTTGAATGTGCATATTATTTGAAGTGTTTTCAATTAGAAGTTTGATGCCAAAGTTCCACGGCCAACTGTGAGAAATGCGTTCCACCATTGATATAAAGAGTCTGATAACTCTTGGCTTAAGTCCTTCCTCTATGTTTTTGTGTATCTTTTATCCTAATGCATAAGATTGGGCTATAGATGGTATGAGTTTCTCTTGGATCAAGCTACTGCTGCATCAGTGACAGGATAATAGTGGATGAAAACAGTCTATCAGTGAAGGATGGATGTAGACCTACACCCTGAATTATGATGCTACCATAATTAATTTTAACTGCTGCTGTTATTTTCATAACCATAACTCCCATTAGATTTTAGTTCAGGTTTTAAAATGGCATGCATGCACTTAAGGCATAAAGACCTATGCAAACCATAGCAGGGAGTCACACATTTTATCTAACCTTGTGGTCAATGAGCTGCTGTCAGTGCAAACTGCTCTTTCTCTACCAGCTGACAGAAAAATGGAGTTAATCCTACAGAAGCTGCCTAACTTTGTTATACCTCACTGAAATGTAAGTGCTTGAACCTTAGAGATAGGGATGCTGCCCACTGGGTATCTGCACTTTACGTACCAACTGAATAGATGCCTCCAATGAGCTCCAGAGAGATGATAAATTTTCCTAATCTGCAAGACCAGTACCTCCCCCTGGAAAATGTAGAAAGAATCCAGCCTATTAGTTGATCTTTCACCTGTGAGAGGAAATTCTAGATACCCAGGTGTCATATACTTTTTATTATTACTATTCATGGATGCTTTTGTATTTCAGAGACTTGGATTTGTACCTTCATTTCTAATCTGTTTCTCAACAGAAAACCCTAGGTGCTGAGTTGTAGACAACCCCTTTTCTAAGAAAAGATATCTGTATTAGACCTATTAAGGTTTTGATTAAGAAATAATGTAGAATCTTCTTTTTTGGTACCCTGTTTGCCCTAGTGCAAGTCATGCTTGGAAATGAAAGTGTTGCATTGCAAGAAATTTTTATGATGCAGTACAGAATGTGTGGCTTCCTATAAATGACACTTCATATGAAAACAAATAAGCAAACAAAACAAATTCAGGAACTTTAATCTTCAGTGGCACAGTTTACAATATCCTTTGTGTAGAACAGACGTAGTCATTATTGTCTTTTTCCATGATGGAAGCTCTTTGCCGTCTCATGAATTACTCCATACTTCCTTTAATGGTTGATATATCAATTATTGTACTACATATTTTCTTTTTTGTGTGTGTTTCTAAATGTTTTCTACCATCAACAGTAGTCAAATTCTCATCTTGGGTTTATTTTCTCTGCTTCTTTTAGGACTTACAGAATAATGTTTGCAAGAGGAGAGTGTGGGAATATGACAAGATGCTCTGCTATTATGTTTGTAAGGAAATCTTAAAGGACCATATCATTTTCAAGTGCTTGTGAAGCCAGTCTGATAGTAAGTGTCAATTGTTTTAAACGGGCTTTACTGTGTTCAGCAGACTACCTGGCTGCCTGTAAAGAAAACGTTAAATATATTGGCAAAATTCACCACCTTTCTCTCCTAATCAGGCTGCGAACAGAGGTTTGTTTTGAATCCTGTTTATAAGCATGCATGAGTTTTATATCCATGTTATGTTAAGAACACTGAATACCTGGTGTTCGAATGGTACTACTGGGATACTGTGGGCTTTGAAGATAAGGATGGAGACCATGAATCTAGTCTGATAGCTTTAGGCAAGCAATATACTGCTTCAAGAACAGGGAGTCATGCTTCAGTGCTCTGGGCCAGATGGCAATTGCTGAGTCTGGAAGATTTCCTTCCTGCTTATTCTATATTCCAAAGCAGATGGTATAAATATATGAAATACTAAGGGTTAGCTTGTCAAGATAAACCAGTAAACCAGTATAAATATACAAAATACTAAGGGTTTGCTTGTCAAAATAAACCAGTTTCTACTAACCAGTTGGTATTGGTAAAAAGTCATGTTCATGAAATGCTAGTCAGTGACTTAACCTTGGGATTGTTTCACAGTATTTTCTTGCCAGAGAGCACACCATATTTTACTCCGGATCTGCTTCGACTCTTCCCATGAGTTGAACAGGGTCTAGCTTTGAGCTGCATAGGTGTTGATTATTTGATCAGATGTAGTGAGGGACAGTAGCACTCCATAGTTAACACTCAAATCCATGATCTCAGATTTTTTTCCCTTGTAGCTGCTTATGGATTCTGACTAAGGCCAGAAAGATATCAGGTTGTTGCATGATTACAGGCAGGTAGTCATAGAATTGAGGTTTCTTACTGCTCTTATTAAATGTGTATATTTTAGGAAAGGCTACTTTGGCACATTCCTTTGGAACACGTGCACAACGCTTTGTAACACCACTTATAGGTGAGACTGTAACATGCTGTGGCTCTCATGAGTTCAAATGAAAGAGAAATACAGAAAAAACAGAACGTCTGTCTGTCCTTCATAGAAGGACATAAAATAGTTTGGGTTGGAAGGGACCTTCAAACCCTATCAAGTCCAACTCCCTGCAATGAGCAGGGATGTCTCCAATTAGATCAGGTTGCTCAGAGCCCCATCCAACCTGAACGTGAATGTTTCCAGGGTTGGGGTATCTCCCACATCTCTGGGCAACCTGTTCTCTTCATATACATATGAGTCCCCCTAGACATTGCAGTTTCTGGGATTTTTACTTGTTGTGTCAAGGATATTAATTTTATTCATATTTATTACTATCTGACCTTTGCCTAACTCCATAATATTTTGCTCAGCAATGTAACTACAAATTATGACTGCAGAACAGCTATAATCAGCTTGGTCAGGGTAAGTTTTCTTATATTTGGCAACAGTGTTAAAGGGGAAAATAGATAGTATTTTCCCATGAAGCACTCCAGATTGTTATAATCAAAGCCCATTGTTTATGATGCTGGAATATGGAGGCAATTTTCAAATCTATGGATTTTTTCATTGATATAACAAATTCTAGTTTTGCTTTCTACCAAAATTATTATCATCTCATATTCCCTTAAGGCATGAATTCATGGCTTTTTTGCTTGTCCTATTCCTTAAGCCAATATTATTAACAAAATGCTAATCTGGGAATAATGTTTGGGGTCCTTGGAACACCTGTTTCCTTGTCATTCTGTTGTTAAACATTTTTGTTAAGATCACGTGCCTTGCAGAGTAAATCATTACCTGAAGTGTTTTGAAATTTTCTAAAAGAGTCATAAAATAGCCCTATATACTATAGTATGAACTAAACCCTCTTTAAAGATCTGTCTCTTTCTCCTTTTTCTCTATAAGCATCTGTGTCCTATATTTCCTGTAACTGATACTTTCTCGCCTGGTTATAGTTCCCTGATACAGTCAATTTGATTTAATCATTTACCACCCCTGTTAGATCATTAAAGTTAGAATTGCCTGTTATAAAATTTATAAAACTTAAACTGAAAACATAAAAATGAACAAAAATAAAACATGCTGTTTTAATAGTGTACATGGTGGAATAATTACAAGTTGTGGGGCTAGACCAGGCTAGGGAAAAAAAAGATACATTCTGGTTGTACCTGCCTTCTATCTGGACATGTCAAAATTCTTTTATAACAGTTCATCAACTTGACTTCCCAATACCAGGAAAATAGTATCGTTACCTTAGCTTTACATTTAGATGAGATCCTTTTTAAGCCTGAAGGCCTGTCTGAAAACAAACTTCACAAAAAATTGTAACCCACTTCTAAAAAGAACAACAGCAATGGAGATCGTAATGAAATTCCTAGATTATCATTTCCATGTCCAGTCTGGTAGAAAAAAACAACAGCAACAGCAACAGCAACAGCAACAGCAANAAATTTA
Source organism: Pachycephala philippinensis (assembly GCA_013397055.1). Taxonomy (NCBI): domain Eukaryota; kingdom Metazoa; phylum Chordata; class Aves; order Passeriformes; genus Pachycephala; species Pachycephala philippinensis. Next base: position 584,249 of record VWZT01000183.1, read on the forward strand.
AAATTTGTAGTTGAAGTTCTCAGCTAGTGAAAATCAATACTGCATTACTGGAGTTATTGTATGAGACTCTAAGCTACCAGAAAGTGATGCACCTCTGCTGACAGCAGTGCTTGATTAAGACCAGCTGGAAATGCCAGCAATGGAAGGTCAGCTGGATATCTCACTTAAAACCTTTCTTGCACATACTGATAATATGCTGCAAATTGCTATTTTTCAGTTACTTTGGTTTACAACAACTGAAGTTCTTTGCTAGTGTCCTGAGCACTTGGAATAAAGGAGATTATTCTCCCTTATCTCTGCTATTACAGAGGGTACAAATTGCAAAGTAGCTCTGAATCAAGGGATACAAAACCCTTTTGCATGGTCATTTAGAACTGTAAGATTTCTTCATGACAATCTGAGTATTTCCTCCTGGGTATTCCACTGTCTGGGATATATACCTACTACTTACCTTCGTCCCTTGGTGGGCCTCCTTAGGACTGTTTCAGCAGCAAAGCTTTATCTGGCTCCAGCAAAGATATCAAACTACTCCCTGTTCATGTCTAACCTGCTTGCAAGATGTTAATGAACAAAATAAATTCCAGCAGCCATTGATACCTCTCGTGGGCGACAGATGCAACCATTCCTACTCTGTTCTGGAGATTATTCTTTCTGCTGCAGTAGTATTTGAATCAGCCAGCTTGTTAATCGGAGGGTCTGGGTGCGAATTATGGTTGGTGCAATGGACTCATGTGGTTTTCCCCAAGGATATTTGTAGTTGATGCAGCTGTGTCATCAGCCTCCACCACCTCACACGCCTGGTGTTTAAGTCTCTCTGTGGTGTATTCTGTATCTTCCCTCTCATCAGGGATCTCCTCCATCAGTGGAAAATGAAGGAGCAAAACTGTGACACCAGTCAGAAGAGCACGTTTGAGAAATTTGAAGTGCGCTGGCACTGTTGTATGAAATTGAAATGTCCCTGGATAATGAAACCAAAGGCACTGCTCATTAAAAAGTGAAACTGATGAGTTCTTTTCTGTCTCAGATCTGGAGACAGCCTGATACCGTGCCACAAAAGAGAGTTTGTCTGTCCTTCTCAGCTTACCTTTGCACAATATGCAGCTTCTTGTGACGTAATCCAAAATGGTAGCTGTCAAAACTCTGTTTCCCACCAAATCTTATTTTTATAGAACTGAGGAGAGACCTCTATCATGAGAGGGCAGAAGAAGGCTGTGACAAGTATAAGGGATTGAACTTCAACAGGCACTTTTGGATTTAAGAGTATGTGCTCTCCGAACCAAAGTTGTATATTGTTATCGTCTGCATTCAGACTGGTTTATGAGCTTGCCTTATTTTATAGAGAGATGACATAAAATGTCAGCTTTACATATTTTATTTAAATGTATGATACAGGAAAAGCCTAAAAGAAGCATTTAATGTTTGGAAAAGTGAATATTTTACAGCTTTTAGAGAATATTATCCTTTTAAAAATAATATTTTCAATATTTATCCAGAAACATATTCACTGCTTTTCAAATAATGTCTTTTTCCATAGTGATGCCTTTTGATCTCTGATTGAAGATTTAAAGTATTAGAACAAGTCTAATGCCAAGGAATAAGCAAAACCACATGTCCTCTTTAAAGGGCAGGCCATGTCTAAAACTTACAACAATGTACTGAGCAAAGTTTTTCCCTATGTGCTTCCGGAATAATCTTTGCTGGGACTACTGGGAAATGGTGCCTTTTATGCAGAGAGCACAAAAGTGCATACATTAATTAAAACCCTGGATTGTTTTTGTGCACCATCATAACCACACCAGAACTGCCTGACAAAATTAAAAATTCAGGAGAAACCAATGGCACTTGTAAAAACTTACTGAAAAGTGGGGAATCTGTGAGGTGGGGTTGATATCCCAACTCAGCTACAGAAGCTTCTAGATCAGTGATGAGATTTAAAAGAGCTTAACTCAAGTTAGCAGTTGGGATTCAGGTTGAATTAGCAGAGCTGTCAGTTAAGAACACGAAGTATTTCTTGTCCTCTCTCCTCTGTAGGTTTCACTTATGCTTTGGCTTTTAAATGTTCGAGTAAAAACAAGTTCCCTTGAGCAGGGAACTTGGACCAGGTGAGCCCACTGTGGTCCCTTCAAACATTGCTTTTCTGACCAGATTTTTAATTTATTTTGGGCGGTTTCCTAGGCTTTTTTTTTTTTTTTTTTTTTTTTTTTTTTTTTTTTTTTTTTTTTTTTGTTCTGTAATTTGCTTCAGTATCATGGATAATACAGCACAGTACAGACCGTGCTGAAGAGAGAATGGTACTCAAGATATCTCATTGCCATACAGAAAACTACAACAGTTGCAAGACCTTGCTTCTCATGCTAGATGGAAGGAGAAGTATTAGACAGAAGTACATTTGTATTTGCTTGTTTATTTTACCTTAATTAACTACCTCGGTTTCTCAATTACCTTAATTAATTACCTGTTTCCTTATTCTCACAGGGAAAGATGGTGTTTGCATTTGTAACTTAAATGGTAACTCATAAAAATATGTGATTTCAGAAAAAAAAAAAAAGACATAAAATTTGACTTTCACGTTTTATTGCCTGTTCTCCAAATGTGATTTACATAAGGACAAAATATAAAGAGTTGCAAAATAAATGCACAGTTTAACTTTCACCTTTGTAAAGCTAACTATAGGCATAAACAATGGCATAAGCAAATATGCAAAATCTTTGCTCTCCATTCCCACATTTTTAAAGCTAAGATCATCTGACAACACCTTAGAGGTATATAATAGCTCTGAATAGTGTGAAAATGTGATAATTATTGCCTCAGAATTCAGATTTACCTTTAAGTGTAAAAAGTAATTTGAATTCTGGAGCAAGGCAGTGAAGAAAGGTGTTTGGAAAATATTTATCTATGCGACTGTGTTTTAAGATACTGATCTTATTAAAAATGTTAAACACTACATTTTAGATATTTAAAGATAAAACATACCATGGAGACAAATTCCATGTGAGATCAAATCGGAACAGGTGGCAAAGCAGTATCTGGCCATGAGAAGACTCCTTGTTAAGAAAACTCTGCAACAGGTTGATTCCCCGGGGCTTTGTCCTGCCCGAGAAACGTAAAGCAACCAGTAGAAGGTGACAATAATTTAGTCTTCTGTATTGAAAAATATCAATTTGGACAACAATTGAGGCACCTCTCAAGAGAAAACCACACAGAAGCCGGCTAATCTCAGTGTGAATCCAGTTTCAAAATGTGCTTTCAAGTGAGTCAGCACATGTGTGAATAATGCTCATATTCATGTGCCTCTTTGAAAAGGGATATGAATTCAGTTCACATGCATATGTGACAAGTAAACAATTCAAAATCTCTGAAAAGTAATATCCTGAGTTGCTTGATACATATCTGTGAATTCATTTCACAACAATAGATAACGTATGTTAAAACTGCACCATTCCTGGAATTTCAAATATGGGCTGCTGAATTACAATCAAGGTCTCTTCCAAATTTTGTTTTCAGTATTTCTTCCTCCTTACATACTGTAATGCACAGTCAGTGCTTGGTTAAAAGACAATTTAAAAATTTCAGTAAAAAACTGTAAGATTTAATTATGAAATGAATTTATATAAAAAAAAAAGTCACAGATGTTCCTCTAAAAATTCATAACTTTAAATTAGCATTTTCCACAAATAAAAGTGATTCATCTTCAGCTCCAGGTCTTCGACAAATTGTGTCATTTCTTACATGGTAATCAGTCACAACTTTAATTAGAAGTTGTCATTCACCCCTACATACCACATCTCTGGCAGAGATCAAGTACGATTTTGTACAGCTGCTATCCTGATTCTCCTGTCATCTTTGGCCTGACTTTGAATTGCTTCCTCTTTTTTCTCTCTTTTTTAGATAATCCTGCTTCTTCTTCTCACCCCCACTGAGCTGTCAAGAGTTTCAATGCTGTGATATGGAATCATTGCCTCTGTAAGACTGGAAAAAAAGCCCTGCTTGCCCTGGATTCTGATCAAAGAGAATCATTTATAGGAGAGATGCAGCAGGAACCTCAGGGAAATTTTTTTTAGCAGCAGGACCATGTGAAATGGGAAAGACAAAGCAACAGACTTTCAAACCTTTTTTAAACTTATAACTACATTATTAAGGTTGCTATTGTATACTGTTTGTCCTT
>VWZT01000183.1:588673-650155 GCA_013397055.1 Pachycephala philippinensis
GAAGAGAAGAGAAGAGAAGAGAAGAGAAGAGAAGAGAAGAGAAGAGAAGAGAAGAGAAGAGAAGAGAAGAGAAGAGAAGAGAAGAGAAGAGAAGAGAAGGAACTGGGAATATTTCGCAGAAAGCAGAAGGTACATGAGGAGAGAACAGAGATTACCCTTTTGAGGATGTAATGGGAAAATAGGTGAGGACTTTTTGCACCACTTCCCATTTCTGTCACTCATACCACATCTGTGTTGTGAACCTTCCTGTTGCCATCCTTGTCATGACTATGAAACAAGGGGATGTTAATGCTGAGCTTGCAGAAAGCACCCTCCTGTTCTTCTGTCTTGGATTTTCTGTAGGTTGTTTTGCTCAAGGCTGTTGGTGTCACTCCTTCCTACAGATTGGTTGCTATTAATGGGACCATCCAGCCACTTAAATGAATAAATACTGTCAAAAAATGGAAAAATTTAATCCATTATTATATTTTTTGCACTCTCAACTCAATATGCACTTTTAAATAGATCTGTCTTGTGTTAAGGCTTGTAATAAATGCAGAAAGTGGTTTGTTGTGAATCTCTTCTTCAGACAGGGATAAAAGGGGATGAAAAATAGAAAAAGAAATTCTAAGCAAGTTCCTTCCAAATTTTACAAAACTGTTCTGACATTTTTGAGGATGCTGCAATACCCAAGATCCAAATGTGTTAACTCTGCTAAAAACAAAGAGAGACGGAGCTCTACTTTTTTTCTCTTGTATTTAATCTTTCCACGATGATTATACAATAGGAGACGCTGGCGCATACTCTGTCCTAATTTTTTAACTGGTTCTGATGAAATGTACACAGAAATATCAGAATTGTTGCTAATGACTACTTCTTACTTTACCTTTCATTTACAAATCAAAACACAACTTAAGGCAGATACATGTTGCCCATCAAGCCCAAAGAACTGATCTCTTTCCAAGGCTTGAAACACAGCATCCATCCACCTATAACATTAAAGAAGAAATGTCTTCCACTTTCACAAAACATCTGTGAAGCACTTTTTGTTCCTTTTGGCTGCTGTCTCCCTTGGGGCTGAATTGCCTTATGCTCTGCTGAAGTAAAGTTACTTTACATGCTTCTTCTCTGAGACTGACGTAGGGAAAGGTGTATGGCTTTGATTCCCTGTCGGGAAGCAAAAAACAATCAACAAATATTTTCCTAAGTCTAGCTATGAAAACTGCTATCCATGGGCCTGAGTTTCAGGAAGAAACTGCTTAAATTCTTAGATCTTAACTCACTTCAACAATAACTCATGCAGTAAAAATAGTGCTGGTAGACCTTTTCTTCCAGTACTTAGAGCAGTCATCTACTGCAGATTAACAGGAGGTGAGCCCACAGCTCTGATCTGCCACATAAGTATCCAGGACAGGAGGCTACAGAAAACTTAATGTCTGCACAGCTTGAATGAGCACATAGCCAGTATGTGAAGAAGCTGTAGCCTGCTGGTTGGATACGGAGAGAGGGAATGTTTGTTATGTTTATGTATTTTTCTTCAGAAAGACCATCCATGACTTAGAAATGACACAAGGAGCCAATGACCCAGTGAGGAGGTCACCTTAATTCTACCCATCTCCTATATTGCGTTCCTTGTGCTCTAAGTCACAAAATAACAGGATGTGATTTGCAGAATCCCACAGGTGGCTGAGCTCCTATGGGAATGCCTCTGCAGTCACAACCTGGTGTCTCTCAGCTGTTTTCCATGTCCCAACACTCATCATGACTTCTGTAAGTCCCCGACTTGGAGGCAAACCTCCTTCCCCTCCCCATGCTTGCAAAATAAACAACTCAGCAAAGTGGGCTATTTGTACTGGAGGTGCATGTTGATACTGTGAGTCACTCCTAAGTTGAATATCACATCAAATGCAATGTGTAGGATCTGCCTCACAGATGTAGCACTTCATTTAACCCTAAAGGCATTCAAAGCCAGGTTGGATGGGGCTTTGAGCAATCTGGTATAGTGGAAGGTGTCCCTGCTCATGACAGAGGGAATGGAACTAGCTGATATTTCAGGTCCCTTCTAACCCAAACCATTCTATGACTCTATGAGGATGTGAGCCTAGTTATCATTAACATCTTCCATTGATGTTACTGAATTACGTGTTTTGGGGGTCTTTTTCTTATGCTGTCACCTGTTCTTTGGGAATATGGCTGAATTCAGCCTTTTAATTTCCCTCTGGCCAAAGAACATACAAAACGGAGCAGTAACTTTCACTTTTCCTTGATCATTGTCCGCCTAAATCTGTATGAACCTTCCAGTCCTTTCAAAACAGCTGTAGTATGTATGTTTTTTATAAGCAGTAAATTATATTTTTTTGACTTTTGATAGCAAAACAGAAGTGTTTACTAATAAGTTGTAAATTTACTATGTGGCTCAACTTATCATAAGAATCTTCTTCTATTTTAAAGTATTTTAATATATCAATTTTCGTATTTTCCAAAGTTCAGGTAGTTAAAATCTTTATAGAGATCACACAAAAATTGGACGCAAAACTAGCATTTTCATAATGAATACCTGACCCAAAATAAGCTGCTTGAAATGCATGTAAAAAAAAGTGGGTATAGTAATGAAAGCAAGAGGAACAAAATCCAGTGGTAATATTTAATAAAACTAGTGTGTCTAGGCAGCTCTGAATATGATATGCAAACCAGGACTTTGGACTCCAGCCCTTGAAGATGCATTTCAGCTCATTAGCTGAGTACATGTTTAATTTTAGGTATATGCAAACATGACTCTGAAATTAAATGTAAGTATGTGCATATTTTTCTTCATTTGGAACTAATTTCTGAAGCAAGACCCAAGAAGATGACAAAATGCTACTATGACTGCTCTCGGCCTGGCAATTAAGTTTTTTTTTGGGGGGGTGTTGAATTAAGAGCTTTTTACAAGTGGTTAAAAATGGCTATCTCTTTGACTCCCCTTTGTATTTAATTCATCAAAATCGTGACTAGGATCTTTTTACAAGGTATTTCTTCTGTTTTGCATGGTTGCCTTTTTACGTTTAATTAAGCTGTTATGAACTCTCAGGTAAATATTTGTCTTGTGAGTATTATAATAATTGGATTATTGACATGATCACAAGATTAGATATTTAGAGCCTTTTCTAAATATCTTCAAATGTCTGTCAATTTACAAATTCCAGTTATTTTAATAAAATATGGGAAGATTATCATATCATAGTATTTTTATAGTCTATTTTTATTTTCAAAGCATGTTTTATGCATACAGAGAATGCTAAAAATTCCTTACCTGGACTGCTGGGGCCCTGAACTGGACACCATAATAAAAGTTTATCTGATTTAATTGTAGTTTCTCTGCCTTGCTATGCCTTGGCTGGCATACAAATTTTCCAGGGAAGAAACAGATGCATAATTTCACAAAATGTCTCACACTTTAAGATACTATTCATTTCAAGCTACTTTCATAATTTTGTAGTGCCATAAACAACCTGAATGCTAATGACTTGGATTTCAGTCATTACAATTCTCACAAGAAAAAAGAAGAAAAAGTCTGCTTTGAGTGTCCTTTTCAGAGATGAAAATCTGACAGTCGTAGTTTACTTGGGTATAACATCGTAACTAGTTTGATAAAATCCATTAGCAGCAAGATTTCAGCATTATGAATATATTCAACAGAGCATATTGAATAGATCCTAAAAGATCTAAACAATCATGACCTGAAATATCCTTCTAGCCAAACATTGTATCTCCTGTTTTTGTAGAAATCCCATTAGATTCTGAATCCGAGTTCCAGAGATGGAGAAGCCATCCATATATTATTCCGTTCAGATTTCTATTTTGTCCCCAGTGAACTGCTTTACAGGAATATGTTAAGTAACATGACAAAAACAAATACAAAAATACATCAAATATCCTCAGTGTAAAACGGCTACTATGGTTAAGATACTTCTGAGGAAATTATCAGTCTTCCTCACATTTTTCATATCTGTAAGAAAGTAGGTATAATTTTAGAAACTGTTAAGGATGGTGATCAAGTCATAACTCTCATGTATTTGGGACACCCCCTTTCACCCCCTCTTCCCTGAAGCAGACTTTTCCACACTGCCATTTTCTCCACGTGGTTCTGCTCAATGGAGAGAGCTGGGTAGCAGTGGCACTGCACTCTCAAGAAGATACTTGCATGGGCACTTCAGGGCACTTCATGATATTTATTCTGTCTCTTAGGAGATCTTTTTGTGACATTCTTTCACAGATCCTTTCTAGACACAGCCAGCTCATGAGCAACTTTGTCCTGCACACCTGAGGATGTTGGACACAATTACTTTCTGCTTCACAAAGAGAACTGTAGCTTTACACAGTTTCTCATAATTTCCAACCCCCAGTGCTTCATCACTACTTGGCATGCCTACTAATTAACATGATTAGCAAGTTTTGCTACATTTGTGACTAAAAATATTTTTTGTTTTGTCTTCTACTGGGTCTTACATATCTGCCTTTTAAAACATTCTCCATTTCTCCTATTAATATTTTTTCCCTTATGAACACGGCTGGAAGAGAATGGGCTGTGGTGTGCCCCTGTGGGAGCTCTGGAAGCACGGGGCCTCAAATCCCCACCATCTTGCATCTGCCTTAGTACATTTTTTTAGGACAGCTTTTTCCTTCCTGTTTTGGTAGGTGTAGCCAATGACTACAATGCTGACGAAGCTAGAAATATGAAAACTAATTGAATTATGTGTAAAATTAGCCTCTAATGTAGTTAAGAAGGCTGTAAATGGTGTCTTCAGTCACAGGTAAATGTTTAATGTGGAAAAACATAGGGTGATGTATTTTGAATTTTATCGTGCCTTCTGTGCTCTTAAAAAGATTTGTGAAGCTTGTTACCATGCAAACTATATTCTAACTTTTATTTTTCATCAGAGAAACTTACTTGGTGAACCCAAAAATAGTCTCAAAGAAGAAAAAAGAAATATACAGGAATCATAAAAAGATAAATCCAAGTATATAACTGAAGAACCACCCACTGACAACAGGCACAGAAATATAATATACTGCAAATGTTTTCACCAAGTTTTAATGTCTTTCATTACAGCATTATTGGCATTTATCAGTTTTGCAACTTCACTCTAATTTTCAAATTCCCTTCTATTTTGTATATTTGTTTAGTCATGCTCTCATTCTCCAGATGAACTAGAAAAGAGTAACTAGTTGTCTTGTACATAGTTTTCACTGCTGCTTTTATTTCTTCTCTTTGAGAAGGTAATTTCTCCTCTGATTTATCCACTAAGCATCTACCCTATGCAATTAACCTCAAGCTAGTAATCTATAGTAGTCAACCTACTTATCATTTGCTCTGCAAGAAAAGAAATCAGCCTCTCTTCTAAGAATAATAATTTCCCTCAAATTCGTGCAAGGGGATCACATTTAGTGCCAGTGCTTTTCATATACAGTAAACTCAGTTTCTTTGCAGAGTAGAAATAAGAGGGCAGCCTGCATAATGCCTTTATTTCATCCGCCAAAGCTCATTTTTGTGCTGTTATGGACTGCTAATATTCCTTAGCAGAAGAAATGAGAGGAAGTTCATCCAGGCCAAACCTGTGCTCTAAATCATGTTTTACATTTTTAGCATTGCACCGACACCTGTGCAAATAAGAACTGTAGAAACAAATTATCACTTCCCACTTTGTTTCTGCTTCTTGCTTCACGTGAGTGGGGGGCAAAGGGAGAGAGATGGCATTTCACACCTTTGACACATGGAGGAAGATTCGTTCATTCAGATTTACATGCCTCCTCTGTAAATCCCTTCACCCCAGTGCATCACCCCGGACTCCCTTTGCAATTCCAGAGAGACTGAGTCATTGCCAGCAAAATTCAGTTTAGCCTGCGGCAGATGTCTACAATAGATAAGATGAATCATGCTCTAAAAAAGCTTGTTTTTCCTTGTTGACAAAATGGGCAGCTGAGAATACAGGTTCAGATGTAGATATTTACAGTGTGAAGTCAGGCAGAATGAATCCAGGGCTAGAAACCTCTCCAAGATGCTGTTGAAGTCCAACAGAGAAACTAATGTGAAATCTGTCTACATCTTGTTAATTTAGTGGTTGAACTAAGGATCTTATATTTTGGGGGGGTTTTTCGCTCTCAGTATGGGAAAATTACTTCATTACTTCATTACTTCATCTCAAGATCTTGCGCTATGCAACTTCTGTTATTTCTTTTGTGTATTTAAGCTGAAACCTGCTTTGGTCAAGATGTTTCTCACTGTATTTGCCCAGTATCCGTCTCTTGGCTGCAGCCCGTGAGTTCTGCTTTGCAACAGATACAGACAAAGAAACATGTAATGGTTTATATGATTAAACCAGGGGTACAAAACCCAGTACTTTGTGGTGTATTCAGCACTTCATACACTACTGACATAATTTGTAGACCCACAAATACTTGCTGCATTCTTGCTTCTCATAGTTTTCTTTGAAGGCTTGCACGACACAAGATGAGGTGATATTGTTCTTCTATCACTCATTTTTAATTTTAGTTACATTGAAATGCCAGGCAGACATACTTGAAAATCCTTTTTTTTTGCTATGCAGCCCTTAATTTAGATCCTTATGGGTTTTTTGTTTTCTTTTAATATGTATAAATGAATCCTAGTGAAGACAGAGAGCCTTGCTAAATATTCTGGGTTTATGACAAAATTCTAATTTATACATCTCAAGCAAAATCCCATTGTGCAATCATTCCTGGTGTGGGTAGCTGCAAAATTATTGTGTCAGTGAAGATATTTGCTCATAAATTACTGGAGTATAAAATACTGCTGCTTTTTGTTTATACTTGATAAAAAGAAAATAATTTCTGTACCCAGATTCGCCTGTATATACATTTTTCCTCTTTCTGTCAGGCTGGTAATCCCCGAGACACCAAGTCAGCAAGAAAATCATTTCAGTGACATTCATTAATTTTCAGGAAGTTGTCTGAACTAAATTGATAAAAACAGCATGTTATAGGTGGAATAAATTTTCCTTTAAGTTATTCCCCCTTTTTTCTGGGATTCAGAATGGAAATAGAGGCTTGGGTTTTTTATTATTATTATCAGATCTCACATTATCATGCAGTTTAAAAGACTTGTAATTATGAATATTTTTCTACAAAGCAAATGAAATATAAGATTTGACAAGTATGTCCTGTCTTGTGATTACGAGCTCATTTCTGGGTCTCAGAAAATGTCTCTGTATGTTAGATAGACTTTCCATCTAAGCTGTCTACCAACCATCGCTGACTCTTTGCTGCCAGATCTAAGAGAATCACTGTTTTGTGCTGGGAGGTAACCCTTCCTGTTAAATCAACTGATGCTGATTCAAAAAATTGCTGGGAAAAAAGCAGACAACTTCTAGGCAAGAAACTGTTCTTTGAGGTTCCATGTGACTCTAAGCCTCTCTACTTCATTGTTTTTCCAGCTGTATTAGTTGGTCTTATAAAAGTCTTGCTTCTTCTTACAGATTTTGCTTTGCTCATACATTTTGAATGTCAGTGCTGTGACAGCATGTGTGCTTCCCTCTCAGGGACATCTGTGTGAGCTGGGGGCACAGGGCATGGAAAGGTAGCCAGACTCTGCAGGGGAATTCTTACCCTAAAGAGTCTGTTTCTGCAGTGGAGATGTTCCTGCTGGTGAAACCCCTGGTGGCTGGTTGGACCCATGCTCCCCTGGGTAGCCAGATACATCCCTGCTTTCCATCCCCCAATACTCCATCTCTTTCTCTCTGGCTTTTCTCTCCCCCCTTTAACACAGGAACTGTATTACTAATTCAATGTCCCTGTTTTATAAGGGTGAGGGTGCATGTATGTGCCATATTTCCAGCTGGGCCCACACATCTTTCTGGAAAGGATCTGAGTGCACTGAGAATCCTTTAAAGTTGAAGAGCCCAGTGACTTAGCTGAGAGCCTTTTTCTTCTACAGACTGTATGAACAATAAATCTCTGGCTCAGTGGATTTCAACCTTTTTTTTATTAGTGGTTCAAGTATTCTCAGAACAATAGCAAATGAAAAGAAAAAACAAAGCAAAGAAAAAAGAGAGAGAAGTATGGCCATTTAATTACTAAAGTTTACTGTTAAAATTAGTGTGGTATTAAATTCCCCTGTAAATTGTGCTGAATTTTGACACCATAATGCTTTTCTGAAGCGTGACTCTCCTTGGGATGAAAGGTTTTAATGATGGAGGAAACAAAGTTGTAAATGCAAAAACAGCAAAGATGCAGCTGGTCTCCAGATTAGAGGTACCCCAGGTGAGCTCATCACCAGGGACTGAAGGGAGGGACAGAATAGTGTCAGCTCTGTAGCCTCATCTTCATGGATCTCTAATTACACAGAACTTTAATTACCACAGAGGCCTTCTGTTATGCCATTATTTTTTCACAATACTCTTTTTCCTTAGTAATGGAGAGTGTAAACATGGCCCTGAGCCCAAAACCAACATGCAAATGTATGATCAACAGGAACCTGACCATGATGCTTCTGGCTTAATTAGCAGTGTTAGCTGTGTGCTTCAGTTGTTGTTAGAAGGCTTTAACTGCTTCTGATTGCTGTATTAAATGCCTTGCCTGCCCCTCTCCCTAAAAAAAATAATAAAGAAAGGGAGGAGAAGGGAGGTATTTTGTTAAAAATACATTGTGAGAATTACTTATTTTTGATGCGTGATACCTGGAGAATATTAAAGAAAGACTGTCTCACAATGCTTCAGTGGAAATTACCTGTGCTGAAAATTTTCTGCCTGCATTCTGACCTTTGCACTGGGCAAAAGATGTCATTTTTATGTATCTGGCTAAATTTAGATCAGGAAATGCACTCTTGAATTCCAAGCAAGGTGATAATATTTATTGAAGGGTTTTTTTCAATTTCCTACTTACATGTTAGGAGAATATTTGTTTTTTGTCTCTCAGCTCTGTGATCTTACTTCCCCATAAAAGAAAAAAAAAATCAAAGTGCATAAAACTCCTAACTTTTGTTCCATACCCTCAGGACACTTTTAAAGATGACGATGTACAATTTCTCATGTCTAGACATTACTGAGTTGTGTCAAGCTTAATTCTTTATAAAGTGTCAGTGAGACCTGCCAAACTGATTGTTTTGGAAGACAGAATCTTTCTCTTAGCTCCAGAGCACTAAATACTCTAAATACTAGAAAAAAGTAACATAATTCACTTTGTGCTTTTTCAAGACTTGGTCTTGGTATGAACAATCTAGGACACAAAGAAAGGACTCCCACTGCAGCTTAAGCAGGTCTCAATAGTACCATGTCTTCTCCTGTTGCAGTTAGATATGTTTCCTCTTTGAGTGTGCAAACAGTACACTGGAAGAATTATCCATATCCACATGTAGGTGTGACATTAATTGCTAGCTCTCAATAACATGAGAGTTGCATTGTACTAAGTGTTCCTGTTGTTGAGTCCTACTGCTTCATGATTTGGGGATGCACAGCAACACTTGGCATGAAGTAGTCAGCAGAATTCAAAGTTTTTCTATGCAGACAGGATCAACCAGAGCCTGTGGCCCTCAGAAAAAAAATTGTTTTGCAGCTTGGTACACTCCCCTGGGCCATCCAGACATAGAAAATGAAAACCTAGTGCCTGTTCCTTACCCTGCTGCTCGGGTGAGCTCATCCGTTCTGGGTTGTCACATGGTTTCATTTCTGTGCCATGGGCACCTGGGATCTCTGATTAATCTTTGGCAGAAACTGTAAGAAACTGGGTACACACTTCGGTGTTTAATGGGTCTGCAAAACCTAACATCCCAGAGCTTGGCAGCTGCAAAAGAGAGCCATTGTTTCACAACCCTTTGAGATAAATATAAATGTTGACCTCTTAAACCTTAGCTCAATTGTTAGATACCTGTAGGAATGAAGCAAACTATAATAAAATATGTTTTTGCGTGTCTACAAAAATCATGAGTAGACAGAGACCATTTTATTTTTTATAAACTTTTTGAGGCTTTGTGCATCTTATTTTGAGTCAATATTTAAATCTATTCCTTTGCTATTTGCAAGGTTTCCTATGTCTCCTCTGTTTTTCAACTAATGGAATCAAAGTCTCTTGCCAGATTTCTGACTCACTGAAAAGGCTTTCACACAGGCTGCCATGTAGTTAAGAACCTGCATTGTGTAACTTTGAGAAGCTGCATTGTGTTTAGAACACTCTGTTTATTAGACAGTCTTGTACAAGTTAGGATCTAATCATCTGGATGACTTGTTGACACTAAGTTTGTGATGAAATTTGAGGTTTACTGTAGCCAAGCACTTTGCCTTGCCAACAGTACAGACTCTCCTTTATCTAATTGTTTTAAAATCTTGATTTCGCTGTCCAACAAAACAAACAGAGCTATGTCTGTTATTTAAAATGAAAATTAACACTGTTCCAGGTTTCACAGCATGATCAAGACATAATTTAGTCATACTAACATTTTTATATTGCTTATCTAATTGGCTGTGCTTTCACTCTGGATTCTGGGCTGTAAATTTCCAACATAGTTCTCTAGGAATTTGCCTAGCTGCCAGAGCAAAATAAAGGGGTTTAACTGAAGTTTTCCTTCAGTCCTTTGTCACTAGCTGTTTGAGTTTGGATGAATTGCATAGTCTTCAGTCTTAATAAATGTCTAACTATCTTTGGAAGTACTTCTTTTAGTTCCCACCATAAAGCAAGTTTCTCTTGAGTCATGGAAGCATTAATGCTCGATAAACTACTCAGTATTGTTTGCACTTCTTTCCTATTTTGTCCCTGTTTTAGTTCCAGTACTCAGAAAAAGGCATTTCATTAAGTTTTCATGGCTCATGATTTGATGAAATTCAAATAATGAGAAACATGAATTCAAAGAATCTTTATTTTACATAAATATAAATATATATTTTAAAAACCATGGACTACTGTTCTAGACCTTTCTAGCCCTATGTACAATGCATCACAGTTCAAACACTTCCTTTTTCCCACTACCTTAAGACTATCATGAATGACAATATGTGGGTCAAAGGAAATGAAGCAAATAACTTTTCTCTGAAAAAAAACCCTTATCTTTCCATGTATTTCACCCTCAAGATGACAAAGACAGGTACTAATTTGATTCCATCAAGATATTTTAATGTCATGGAATGATTTAACATATTTTTCTTTCCTAACAGACAAACGAGGCAATAATAAAAAGTGAAGGTCATCGAATGTAAATCAGTAAATGAAAAAGCTTAAACAGATACTAATGTAAAAAAATACTAATGTAAAAAAATGTTGCATGTCTTGCAGGTAAGGGAGTACTCCACACATTTTCTCTCACTGAGAGCACAACATCAGGTACAACAAACAGTCTGCTGATCTCCTCAGGGTGGGATTTTAACTAGTGGGAACAGTATTTCTTAAAAAAGTTGTTTAGAAAGAATAACTTCTGGATGGTCACAGAAGACAGGATAAACCTAATGAGGGAAAAAAACACAGATTTTTAAATAAACATCAGATTTTTATAGAAAAAGAAAGTAATTCTAACTCAGATTGTATAAATGAACAACTTTAACCTGATGGTTTTGAAGGAAAGAGGTTACTGTCATTTCCCCAAGGATTGTGCCTACCATGCATAAAGGGTTGTGCTTTTTATCTCATGGGAAAAAAACATCTAACAAACAACCTGATGCCCACAAAAGAGAATAGGAATGCAAGCAATGTTTTAGGTAACATTTTACCTAAGCATTTTACCATCTTTTAAAATGGCAATATCCAGACAAAGAGTCTCAAGGATTCAGAAAGATCTGTGCAGTGTTTTGCTACCAGGTAATTTTTTTTATGGAAAGAGTTTATTCAGGTAACATTATAAACTTCAGCATGAAGAGCTTTGCTGTTATAATCATGCCCTCATTCTCCACATCTGTCCCATCACATCTAGATTATGCTGACTGACTGCAACCGTATGGTTGCATCTCTTCCTGAAATAAAAATGGTTCCTTATATCAAGATCAAGGTAACATTATTTAGTTTTAAGAACTGTTGTTTCTGTTGGGATTGCAGTAAATGTATATGTACCGTGTTGAAACTGTGCATCTGGGGTTTTTTTGCCTTGAAACAGAGCTATGCTCTTATTATCTGTGTGGTAAACATAACGTAACAAGTTCAAAACACAGTCACCTCATAACCTGAAATCCCTTATCATAAGTGTGGTCTAAGGATAAGGCACAAAAACAAAGTTATTTTCCAGGATCTTTATTTGTGACATACTTTTTATGTTTTGTTTTTTTTCCCCTGCATATGAGATTTTAAGATCTCTGTTCACATTTCTGTAAGAATGAGTTTCACAGAATTGTGCTGAAGTGTGTTCTGCTTTATTATGCACCTGAATTTTATTATTTTACTGGATCCCTCCAACTGACGTCATGCATGCTGCTACAAGATATAATGGTCATGCATTCCTAAAACTTGTGAGATTAGGTTTTATAGGAATTGGTCACTCCAGAAATAATCAGAGAAAATTTACGGGAATACAGGGCTAGATTCACTTCTCCTAAGTCAGATGGCCAAAGAGGAATAAATCAGCTCCTTAAGGGCAGCTGACTGGCTTTTGTTTCACTGCCACATCG
Organism: Pachycephala philippinensis; assembly: GCA_013397055.1. NCBI lineage: Eukaryota > Metazoa > Chordata > Aves > Passeriformes > Pachycephala > Pachycephala philippinensis. The sequence continues at coordinate 601,249 of VWZT01000183.1, forward strand.
CCAGACAAACAGCCAATTCCCCTCTTTAGCCACTGCAATACTTTGGATCAAAAGGTTTTCATCCTGAATGAGGCATCTGGCTTTTTGTCTGACCTGTGCAGATGGCAGCTGAAGGCCAGCAAAGGGATTTTTGTGAATGCCAATGTTCCTCTCTCCTCCTTTAGCAAAGGCTATTGCACGCAAAGACCCATCCCTCACCCAGAATCTCCCTTGTTTTAGACTGAGCATCAAAAAAGGCAAGTCTCTTACTACTTCCCATACTCTATCACTAGACGAATGGATAGTACTGAAGTCAAATGAGTACTGGCATTTGACATTACCAGTGTCAAAATGCAGTAATCTCAAGGCCTAGAGGAGGATTGGGAAATTATAGAATGGTTTGGGTTGGAAGAGACCTTAAAGATCATCTGGTTTCAACCCCTGTGCCATGGGCAGCTTCTCTGGGAAACTTACACCAGTGTCTCATGTTAAAAAAAATCGTGGAGCTAATTAAAATACAAAGGTCATCCAATCCACTACAAGGACAGTTGGCCAGAGAATGTTTAACAGGTCCTAGGGAAAAAAAAATCCCTCTATTTTCTCACTACCTCTTCTGCCTCTCTGATTTCATGGTCTATTAACTCCAAGGTCAAGATGGTAGGAGGAGGTCAGGGTTGGGTACCACAGGGTGAGTGTTTCTGTCCCTTATTGGGTATTTATGTAGGTCTGAGACTCAGCAAGAATTAAGAGCTATCTCAGTTTAGGGAGTTTCAGGATTTTGACAGCAGCCTTTAAGGGGATTAATCATAACTGGACTTTAATAAGGGCTGGGTGTCTAATTTGGGCAGAGGTGGAAAGGTTCTGCAGATGAACAAAATAAGCAGCTTAAGCATCTATGATATGAACTTTCACTTGCCTAAATCTGGATGAATAGCAGATGCTGATGTTGACTGAGGGCTGAGGATAGGCAGTATGAATCATGGATTGGTACTTAATCATTTAAAACCTCCAGATGGCTAATTTATGGTAGATGAATTCAGGTTTCAGAGGGTAATCACATCACCTTATTTTAGGTATTTAAATTAGATGCCAAAAATAGAAAGTTGGTCTTTCTCTGTTCCCTCTGTAGCCAACAGGGAGACACTGGTCTTCTAGAAAATGAATCAAAATTAGCTTTTCACTCTGAATTCTAGAGAAGTTTGCTGGTCCTTGCTGATTTTAGATAATGTGTTGATAATTTTTCCTCTATGTAGAGTGATTGTATGTCTATAGACTGTATAAAATCACTGTTCCCTCAAACTGAAAAAACTTGAATATATATGAGTGCAACCTCAGGACTGAGATTCCAGAAGGCTGAAAATGAATCAATTCACTCAGAGGCTGGTCTGAACATGCATGACTGCAATGTATAATTCAGCAGAAATATATATTCTTTAAATTTTGGGATGCAGTAGACACAGGGAAACTTTTGCTTAGTAAGCTCCTGAGAGATGATCAGAAGAGGAAATAGTTAATAAAAGTCAAGAAAAATGCATCAATTCATGGCTACAATGAAAACAAATCTGCTTTTCTGTCAGGTGCACAGGCTAAAGCTGCCTACAGGCAGTTTTAATTGACAAGCACAGCATTCATGAAATAGATAAACCATACAAATTCTGACCTTGCCCGTATCAAACAGGGCAATATTAACATAAGGATTCCCTTCATCCATTTTATTACGATTTATACTGAGGAAATGATGATGAAAAAAATATTATGTGCCCATGTACTTATTCAACATTCTGCATGTCCTTTACTGAGGGAAATATATGGTTGTTAAAGCTCATGAAAGGAAAATAAAAATCCTTAGTTTTAGAGTTTGAGAGTACCAAGGGAGTATAGGATTGCCTTACATAAAGAACAAATCTTTCACTAGGATTTTCACTTACACTGTCAAAAATCCAAATGGTAATGATAATTCATTCACGCCTTTTTTTTGAGCTTTTTGGGATGGAAACTGATTTCCTTCATTCTCTCCTGAAGTCCGGTGTATGCCCCTTCTCTCCTAAGTGTCTCCAGCGGCATAAAGATTTAAAGCAGGTTCTAAAACAATGTTTAGATTCTTTCTGAAATCGGCATCAATATGTTCATGCTGGACCACTTCCTAGAGACAGAACTAGGTATTTTATACTGCCAGTGTGGCAAGCACTTTTTGATAATTAGTATGTGCAAATTCCAATTACATTTGAAGAAAGAAGAAGTAGGACTCGATTCTCTAAGCACACATTAACCTGAAGTGGGGCTTTTATGATCAGTTGATTGGTGTTATTTTTTATTTATTCATTTAATCTGGATTCAGTTTCTTTTTGAAGACATGGCACAATGTCAAATGTATGAGATCAATTATTGAAAGGATGACTGAGTGATGATTCAACATGTGTGAAGTTGATCCGAAGACTACACACAATAAATCTATCAATATTGTGAAGGATCACTATTTTCTGGTTCTGACAGTGATTTTATGGGAATAATTATGATCTTTCTGCATAGTTTATAGTTACAAGAAAAATAGCAACAACAGTTGTGACAGCTAATGCAACTAATGGCTGTATATTTCCAGTTTTGTCCTTAGCTGTAGCTGCCTGATAAATCAGTCACAATACCAAAAGAAATGCAGTAGTTTTTCATCTGACCTTCACCCCAAAGCAAGGGCACATATCTACAAAATTTAGACAACAACAACTTTATGGCATTCCTCATAAAAATATATATATAACAAAATAATTCGTTTGGGAAGCATGGCTACTTCTTAGGCACTGATCTTCAAACTTTCACCTTCAAGCTATCATAACTCCAGATGACTGAAGTCACTATTAATTTTTTCAGCCTTCCAAGGTGCAGTCGTTAGCAGTCTCACAATATCTATAATTGTCTTTTTATAGTTATAAAGCTGCAGCAATGGAAGACGACAGCTTGTGCCACTTAAATGGAACCCTGCAGTGCTGTTTCCTGATAACACAGAAGATTATGTATGGCACCTGCACAACCCTGGGATTATGAAAGGCTAGATAAGAAAGCGCATGGAAAAGCTTGGGGAAAAGAGGATAATCTTTAGTCAGTTTGTGACAGGAGTAACAGAAACTCTGCTGGAATGAGCAGGATAGGACCTCAGGCAAGCTTACTCTTTACAGCTAATTTTATGTAGCACATCACAGTGTGATAACCTTGGTATGAGAACAAGCCCAGGGGTGAAGTGTTTCCTTCAGATTTGTTGAAGTTCTTGTGCTAATTAAGCTGTATGTAAACAACTCCACTGTGTGATAGCTCAGGTTTTCTTCCTCATCATTGTGCCTTCCTCTGACATGAAACACCTCTAATAACCTTTGCATCTTGGCTGGCCTGTCTTGCATATTGGGTCAGATCTTAGCTCTCCTGTTCTCTTTGAGCATCCCACTAGATTTCCCCACTGTTTTCCTATATGATATCACTCATTCCATCCTACACCCCTGCAAGAGGCGTAAGCATGCATCTCTGCTTTGGCTCTGCTCAATGCTTTCCCAGACACTTGTCTAGGCCACTACCTTAATATCATCTTCGAAGACAAATATTCCAACAGCTTCTAAAATTTCTTCCTCTGGCTCTCTATCTTCTGTTCTGACAACTGTAATCTTAATTCTCTCCTGAAGGTAATTTATAATTTGTTGCTGCAGATTTTGTTGGGGTTTTTTATTTCTGCTTCAGTTACATTTTCTATAAACCCAGAACTACATTATTTTCTTGTCCTTAGCTTTAAAAGAACTTCTACCATGCAGCAACATATGTGTATTTATGTTCCTATGTGAGCTCAGTCATTGTCATTGTTAAGACTTTGATTACAATTTAATTTTTAATGTTTAAAGAAAAATTTTCATAAACAGGAAGGAAAATGACTTAGGAACACAGTATATGCATTATTTTCATTTAGCTGTTTTGTGTTAAATAATATATGCTATGTCATCTTACCTTCTCTTTTAAAATACAGAAAAATATCTTCTGCCTACTTTCTAAGTTCTTCAGTATCAACGACCTCTTGGATTCTGAAACATCTTAAAAAACAAAGGTGAAAGAGATCTTTTTAACACCCAGAAGCAGTCTGTGACTTCTCGTCCTGGATCTGGAATGCTACTCAGCTTTTCCAATACAGTCTTACAGGGAATTTCTTCAGCCATGGTTTGAAAGTTAGGGATACTCAGATGCCTTCACATGCTTATTTCTAGAGTTTACTATTAACCATCTGTCTTTTTAGGCAGTTTTTTAGATGTGTCTTCTGAAACATCAAGGCCTGGATTTGTCGCATTTCATTTATGTAGCTGATGGAGATGATGAATCTGTGAGACCCATTGTTCTGTGTTCACTGTACAGTAATTTGAACAAGATGTTTGCATATTAGATAAGCCAAATTTCATATGTACACTCAGAAAACAACTCAGGTCTTCGGAGGAATCATTCACCCTCTGAAGGTACCAGAGTCTTGTCATTGTCTTCAGTAATGCCTTTAATGACTATGATATTTGTACCAATCACAAATGCCTGTGATATCTTAATCTTATGGCTTGCTTAGGTATTTAAAATCTGTGTGATGAATCTAAGCCTGGTCTGTTTCTAAAGAGTCACATAAACATCATATGCAGGTCAACTGCTTTTAACATTTGTATGTCCTGTTCTATCTATTGCTGATCTATTGCTAATTATAGAAATCATAGTCTCATGAAAAGCCTTGTTCAGGAGGGCCATTATTAGCCAGAGAAGGAGTGAATTGAGAGCAGAGCAGAAATGAATGCAAGTGACAGCGTGATAGGAAAAAAATCCATCTTTTTGAAGTCTCTGAGTAGGAATTCCAGAAACAGAGAGACAAGCTTTCCAAAACAGGCAAGTCTTTAAATAGTCTCTTCATGCCTGACAATATAAATCTAAGTGAAAACTTTCAAACCTATTTAATAACATCGATCAGATTATATTAGTCCAATATCATGTATTGATGACAGTTCTGCTCTACAAATTATCCTATAACTCAAAATCTCTTATTAATTTTCCTCACTACATGGCACTTTTATGAACAATTATGTCTTTTTTTAGATCAATATATAAATTTGTCTAAAAGAAGAAAGCTAAGTTACTGACCATTTTTTAATGTTTTTCCCAGCTGGAAATTGCTAGTGAATTTTCATGCAGTTTTTTGATGAGAAAATATTATGTTCTTATCTTCTGTTGTGCTTTACATATTTCTTTTTATTTTGGGGTTTTTTTAAAGCAGGGAATATATTGCAATCAAAAACACTAAACTCCTTTGCTAGGTAAGAGGTATATTCTAGAGAGAGCTTTCAAAAAATCAAATCAAGTTTATGAAGTACTACAGAGATTATGTCCTTGTACTCTTGTAGGAGAAGAAATAAGAAATCAATTTTCTTTGCAATATTTATTTTTCAAATAAAAATTCTAAAGCAGACTGGTAGTTTATGTGCAGAACCAGATCATTCTTTCCATATCAAGTAGAACAATTTTGTCAGACTCACTTTGCTGCTAACATGGATGTCATGCAGTTAAGTATAAGCTGACAGAATGTATGACATAACTGGAGTAGATCTTATTCATAACCATCAATTTCTTCCTCAAAAAAATAAAAGTTCTGTCTTTGGAGTGGTTTTGAACTGCCAAGGGAAGACAGTACCCTGACAGAAGATATTCTCTTAGACAGTTTGAGAGTTCTCAGTGTAGGTCATCAATTATATGGATACTACTGTCCATGTACATCTCTGTAGAGTCTAATACTTCCCCGGCAGGCTTGGGGTTTAATGCTAACTCAGCCCCACAAGAGAGAGCGAGAAAGTGAGAAAACTCCTGAGTTCAGATAAAGACAGTGCATGATATCCCAAGGTATGAAATATCCTTTGGTCAGTTGCAGTCAGCTGTCCCAGCTGTGTCTCCTCCCAACTCCCCACGCTCCCCCAGACCCCTCGCCAGTCTGGCAGCATGAGAGGGCCTTGACACTCTGCAAAAGCCACTCAGCAATGACAAAAACTTCTCTGTGTTATCAAAACCATTTTCAGCACAAATCCAAAACACGGTCCCATCCTGGCTGCTGTGGAGAACATTAACTCTGCCCCAGCCAAAACCAGCACAGCCATCTATGTTAAGTGCCACTGAAATGTGTTAGAGTGAGAAAGTATAATTTTCTACACAGATAAAATATTTTTAATTCACAAAGTTTAATTTCTGAAATTATTTCTTCTTTGTGTGTAAGTGTCACTAAAGCAACTGTAGAACATGGAATGCAAAGGCCTTTTTGTGCCAAGAACTTTGCCCATGCAGGCAGCTGAAAGGGGTGTGCACACATGCACACTCAGATGTACTACTGTTAAATGATGGTGTCTGCAAACTGCAAATGCAAATGCAAGCAGCTGAAAACACCTCTTCCTTTTATTAAATCACCAAGGTAACACCTCCCTTGAGGATAGGGAAGAACAGTGAAGAACAACAGTCACCCTAAGTGGCATAGTTAAGTCACAGAGGCAAGGAGGTCAACACAGAATGGTCTCAATTCAGAGCCAACAAAAATTGCTGTAATTCCTCAGCAAGGCACCTAATTGGAATCATGCACATTGACAGTTTTAACAATTTTACTTCATGCTCTGGAGCAATATAAAAACTGCCTTGATTGTTTATCTGTCCCAAGTGCCCATGATGGCAGACATTAATCCCAGAAATGGTCATTGATGCACATGAAGTGACGAGCACAAGTGACATAGCCACCTCGTTCAGTGGGAGCTATAGTTATGGGTCTTGCCTGAGACATCTGATTCCAGACACAGATTTACTCTGGGCATTGCCTATTACAACCCACATAAGTCTGTGTATCTGACATGGGAACAAATATGCTGCTTCTCAGTCTATCCTTTTATTAGATGGAGACTGAGCCTACCCTTGCAACTACAAATACAGGATTTGGGCACCCTAGCAAGTTAATTCATTTAGCATTGGTACATGATCTGAAGGGAAAGCCATTGGGAGCTGCTTAGGTTTCAGAAACTTTAAGGCCTGTCGTAGAATTTTTCAGAAGGTTAAAAGACTTTTCACATAAGTTGGAGCTAGTCTCAGCATTAAAAAAATAGTACTAGTCAGATTAAGTAAAATGACCAGCGTCTAATTCTTATAAATGTTGTAATACCTGAGGTGAAAGGTTTGAAGCAGCTCTGTTCTTCCTCCTTCCCTTTTCTGTCTGACAAGGAACATCTTCTGATTTGAGGGCCAGTGCATAAGGAGCACAAAACTAGCACACGCCTAAAGACATGAAGTGTATTAACCACAGAGCTTTTACCATCCCTTGTTGACAGAGTCATGCAAGACCACCTCTACAGACCAGCTCTAGTGTGCTCAAATGCACATAGCTACAGACAGGGAAGCCTAGCTGAGAAGCCTTCATGTTAGCAGCTCTAAAACTAACTGTAGTTTGCAAGTCAACATAGTCACAGGATAGAGAACTATAGCATATAACCAGTGAGTACAGGAAAGAAGATGTGTAATTAGATATAATCGGTCTTTCCATAGCTAATTGCTATTGACTGTGTCGTCAAAGCTTTAATCTTCTATCTTTATTTTCGTACCACCATCTCTTCTTTTTAATCTCATTTCCTTTATGGATGAAGAACCGTCTAAACAACATTTAAAAACAATAGACATCATTCTATTGATTGATTGAATGAACGAATATTTCTGCAGAAGCACAGCAAGACTCCTGTGATTCTTTTCTAAGGAAAGTTCGCCATTTCTTTCTGGTTAGTCAAAGTCTTGCAGCCTTGTCCTTCTCTCTAGAGACCCACAGCAGTAGGTTATATGGGACTGATGACTGGACAAAAGCATATCAAAGAGTACAGCTGTGGCTTGAGACTGAAAGCATTTGAGTCGGGGTAGAAACCTATGCAGGGGAGGAGCCCATTCGGCTGTAAGCCTCTATAGACTCTGAAAACAAGCATGTAAATACCTGTTTCAAACACTGTTTATGGAAATACTTGTTTAGAAAGGGTAAATCAATCTAGTTCTATGAGAAGATCATCATTATGCAAATTGTCTCTCAGGGAGCTTAAAATAAGCAAGTTCCTTCTTTCAGGAGAAACATGACTGAACTGTCAAATATTACTTAGTAAGAGGATTATATTGGATTTGATTTTACTTAAGACTGTTTCATAGAGAACAGTTTCTCCCCATTTTTAGCAAGACACTTGCTTTTGAGATATTGGTTTGGATTCAACATTAGTCTTAATTGACATAGGTTTAGTTATTTCACTTGAGTCCTTTACCACAAAGCTGCATATATCATATAATTATGTATAAATAGAAAGATCCAGGCATGCTATAATCCATGTACTGAGATGGAAGGCAGAGAAATAAGTGGAGAAGCCTGGTTTGTGACTTTATGCCCCTGAAATATATAGGTTGAAACAAAAGATTATGCAGCAGCAGACTTACCTGATTGAGGTATGTGATTAGTTTTTGGTTTAATTCTCTTTCTAATGATTTCCAAAATATATCAGTATGCGATCCACAAAACAGACACTTGGAAAATCAATCAGTTGCAAGAAGTTGGGTGAATTTAATACTAAGAAAAAAGAAATATAAGTAAAATCATGAACACAAAAAGAAGAGAAATCAAGGGGGAGTGAAACAGCTTCAGTCACATAATTTAATCTCATGCGGTGAGCTTTATGCTATGGTCATCAATAGAGATTCTCAATTCTGATGAAATGTTACATCAGACCATTGCAGAATCTAACCTTGGAAAAACTGTACACATTGGACTTTTCTCCAGGCATTTTAGAGCAAGACAACCACAAATATGTAATTCATTAATTTGCTTCTGCAGTTTGGATCAATTATGTTTACAGCTGGCTGATGGATAAGAGGCAGGTACAGAAGGAGATGCAGTTAGATGGTCTGGAACACACCCAGGAGGGAAGCAGAATGGGTCTGAGGTAATAATTAACTTGTCCCTGGGAAAATGTTTTTTGGCAACAGTGAGAGAGTATGCAGAAAAGATAAAATAGGTCATTATCTACTCTGTTCCTTCATCCCTTCTGTGTTACTAGAAGAGCCTGCTCTATGTTTCACAGAGATGAGGGAAGAAAAGCAGAAAACCATCTGCTTGTGAAATCTGTTTGCTTATCACAATAATAGTGAGGTACCTGTTCAGGCCATCATGGAAGTCTTTCATGTACTTCTTAAAAGCAGCCACTTAGCTAAAACCCAAGAACACAACTAAGTTAAAAAGAAATCAACCAGAAGAAAGTATTCAAGATTTATTTTGACTAATTCTGTAGCATCGTGCTTCTTGTCGGACTTTTACTTGCCTGAACTTCAAAGAATTCCAAGCAGCATTAGAACAAATTCATTCCTGTTACTCAGCAATTTCATCCTTCATACGTCTTTGAAAATCTGTGCTTCAGATCCAAAGAAATAGATGTTATGCAAATTAAAACAGTGTAATTCCTTTGGAATTGCCAGATACGTTCCGTTTAAACCATTGGGAGCTGCACAGAGACAGAAGGGATAAAACTCCCAGCCCTTTGATCCCAGGAGCATTATCCCCCTCTGCCTGAGCTAGAGAAGTGCATGTGCAATGCACACCAACCCTGTGGCCCTGTTTGTAAAGGTCCTGCTAGGAGAGAGCACAGGCTGTGCCCTGCATTAACCTTCAGGCAGGTGGCTGTGAGGGGTGGAAATGAGCTGCAAGGATGGACTAGGTGCACTGGAGGATAAGAACAGGGCAGAGGTGAGGCAGGGAAAGAGAATTAATTGTTAGATCTTTATGTCATAGAAAAGAACCCTGCTTACATCTCTGCAGTGTCCCTTTCAGTCAACTCCAGGTAATTGCATCTGTCCTGACAGGACAGGAGTGTGCTGGGTTCTGGTATGTCTCTACTCTTTTGGGAGACAACTGTCTAACTCCAAGCTTAAGCCAGAGTATGAGCTGGCCCAAGTGCACGATAGATGATCAGGGAGTTTGTCATAAAGAATGGGATCCAGCTTTAAGCTGGGACAACATCAAAAACACATTACAGCCCTTAGAAGAAACAAACACTTCTCAGTGCAGAGCAGATGGTATATAACTCATACTAAGAAGAGATCAATCTTTTTCTCAGTCATGTGGTTGTTTTTGATAATGCCTGACTTCAGTACTGAGGGATGCCCCAGTAAACAGTTACATCTAGACTGATTTGCTTTTTAAGAGCAATGCAAACCTTGCTGGTACACTGGGAAATAAGGAAATACTGACTTATCCCCTGTCTGTAGCAGAGAAAGTCTCACAGTCACCATTGGCTGTAAGAACTCCAATCTGCAAAATATGAATAACTGTTTGCATGGAAGTCGGTATTTCTCAACTGGATTATAGACTCTGGGAGATGTGATGTAGAAAAAGACAGCTAAGGCACTGACCTCCATAGTGGCAATGCCCTGGTCATGCTCAAATACCTGTTAATAGACTAAGAGCCAAGAATTTATTATTAGTGTAATTGAAATCTTAACAGTCTATTATGCAATGTAGCTTTGTTAGTTCAGATGTAAGTACTATACATAGAGAAAAAAAAATACAGAAAATGTTACAACTACAGTGATAATACTAATGAACAAATACAGTTATTTGTAATTGCTATACACACCCTTTTTTCCTGGTGTTCTTTCTGTTGTTCCTCCAAGCCCTAAATTCAAGTTCCATTCGGGAGTGGGGTGGGGTAGTTGTCAGCACCTGTATTTTTTAACCAGGAGGAAATGTTTCATGTTTGTGTTTTTTCACTCTACAATCCATTTTAGATTATTTTTATTTTTGTTAACATACTTTTATACCTGGTTCTTTTTACATTGTTCTGTAATCCCGCATTACATCTGACTTTATTATAGATGATGCCTTTTACATGCACTAGAGGGTATTTCTTTTTTTATTATCCCTAAAGCCTTTTTTTGACCAGGTCCAGGACTGCATTTTTTTAACTGGTCATTTGTATGGTTTTTTATAACCATGGGATATGCAGTGCCAGGCTGTGCCCCATCTATTATCCCATGTCTGCAATCCTCTGTGCCATATTCCACGACTCTACTTCTCAAGACATCATCTTTCACACCAAGCCTGTATTTCTCTGAACAACATCTTTGATAATTGCTTCTTTCTGCTACCAGTATAAAACTATGGCCAAACTTTACAAAGATAACAAAACCAAAACAAATTAGCCGCAGACACCCATAAATTAAACAAATTGCTGTCACAGCTAAACTAATAGAGTTGCAGGTTGGCCAGGTTCAGGCCGAGCAAGTCTGGTAGGCCTCACTATTAAGGCCTTGCAAACCCAGTAAAACACCTATAACTTGTTACTAGCAATATCAGTAGTGTATTATGGTACTACACAACCACACACAGCTCATGGTTTTCTCCAGAGTGATCTTCATTTAGGCTGCCAAAAGCAGGGTCTGGAATACACAAAGGAGGTAGCCCAAATCATTCCAGTTTCCACTGATCCCATGATTGCCTTTGACTGTAATTCCTGATCTCCCTTTCTACAGACCTGTTCCCAGCTCATTTGAGGACCTGGCTTTATGTAAGGAAATGTGTCAATAAACCCCACTCAGGATAAGTAGGACAACCTCTTTACAGAAGTCCAGCACACACCACATACCTGGGTTGGAAATCAAACATCAGCCTGCAGAGATTGCAAATCATTTCTTTCAATACAGGAGATTGTGTGACAGCAGTATTTTAAGGCAGTATTTTAAGTTCAAAACGATGCAATGCAGATGGCTACTGGCCCGCGTGCCTTTCTGTTCATGCTGGTAGTTGACAGTGTGCATTACAGTGACTTAATGGTATATTTATCACAAACAGCACTGTCTAATGAATGAATACTTAATGAGCCTCCATTAAGCTTAGAAGTGCCCTGTTTTAAACCATTAGCTCATTACAGTAATAAGGTATTTTCTACTGCAGAGGAGTTAAAGCAAACACAGCAGTTCTTTGAAGCCAGATGACTGCTTAAGGCAAAATAAAAGAGAAAGCAGAATTATTAATTCAAAGAAATATAAACCAAATCTACCATACAGGAAAAAAAAGCAGCTTTGAATTTCGGGATTTTTTTTCTTTTTCTTGGTAGCATTTTCTGGTTTGGAAAAAAGCAATTTATATTAGCAAGATAAGAGCTTTGACTTTCACTACTGGGGATGTAATAGATTGTCAGTCATGAATTGTCTGTTCTATTAGTCTCTTTGCCCTACCTTTGGATTGGATTGGAATTAGCTAAAATCATAGCGTATGAGACTTTTAATAAGGAATTTCCCTTTACTTATCTTAAATTGCTTGGTCTCTCATTGCAGGCCTTTTAATACCTTAGTTTGGGAAGAAAACTTGTTTCAGTGCCTAAGGCAGTAGAAGCTAAGAGCTTATGAAACATGTATAGTGTGATAGGATTTAGTTATTTGAAGAATTATGTAAGAGCAATATTTAGATGCCTAAATAGATAAAAAAATGGCTGAATGGCATCTTTAAAAGCACTTGAGTCATGTAAAGATAAATGTGAGGCTGGATGTCCGCAGTATATCTGTTTCCCTAGGTGCATATCCATTTGCCTAGGATATGCATCCAAACAAAGCAATGAAAGATTTCCAGTCAAAAGAATTAGAAAATTATGACTGCAGGTACTTTTATTGAACTTCTGATTTATCTACAGACTAATAATTTAAGTCCAATCTAGAGTTCATAGAATTCAATGAAGTACTTTTTACTGATCCAATATACTTTATATCAGGTTTCTATAATTGTAGCAGGTTATTCTGAATGAGGAATTAATCTCAGAGAATTAAAATGTATTTGTGGATAATATGTGAGTAGAAAGCGGGCACAAATTTTAAATTATTTGCTATAAATTATTCACCCAATTATATTACATCTAGATAGATACGGGAATGACTCATTAATAATTATGTATTCCACATAAGCATTGGCAACATGATGAAACAGATTTATCATGAAGGATCTGTCCATCAGTAGAAAGATTCATGTAAAGTACTTCAAAGACTCCCCTTTGATTCCAAATCACCAGCTATTAAACAAAGAATGGCTGGAAGCTGGCACTGTTCAGAAATAAGATTGGTGAGGGAAATGCTGTGTGGCAGGAGCAGGATTTTTAGTATATTCCTCTTCTCCTAACTCCTGTTGTAGAGGCTATGTCAGCGTGGTTGTTCTTTTAGGAAACAGAATGGGAAGAGATAAATGGAGAATGTAGGCACAGGACAGAGCCTTCAGCTATTCTATGCTCATAATTTGCTGTAGGGAAATTTTAAACCTAACGATGTCACATATTAAATCCTTGTTGAAATTAATGAGTTTAATATTTCATCATTTCATCCGTCTCTGTATCTTCAGTGTGAGCTTAGGACACTTGCAATTTCCCTTCATCTGGCTTGACCTCAGTTTGAAAAAAAAAAAAAGATTAGGAACATTTATGTCCAACACATAAAATGAATTCCTACTAGATTTAAAAGAGTAAGCAATGAATTTTAAATTTAGGAGTGCCTGCTACCCTTTTTTTAATTTCATGCTTTGCTGTGCCTGCAGTCTGCTGTGTGTGCATGGCTGGGTGCAGGACACACCTCTGTGGCATGGCTCAGTGTGTGTGCACAGGGCTATCCGTGCATTCCTGCACCTCAGGAGATCACAGCTCCATGCATTCGTGGCTCTGTGAGATGCTGTGGCTCTGTGTGTGCACACTGCTGTGCACGTGTGTACACGTGTCCCTCTGTGTGTATAGAATCATAGAATCATAGAATATCCTGACAGGGAATGGTTCCACAGAGACCATAGACAAAATCCAGCTCCTGACCCTCCCCAGAAGTCACACTGTGTGCCTGAAAGTATTATCCAAACACTTGATTTCTGTCAGCCTTGGTGCTGTGACCACCTCCCTGGGGAGCCTGTTTCAGTGCCCAGCCACCCTCTGGGTGAATGTGTTTTAAGGTGAAGGAAGAAATGGGCTTCCTGCTGTGGACATATGCCCAAAATACAAACATTCTGTTTGTCCTTTCCAAGCTAAATTGTGGGGCAGCTATTTCATTGTGGCTTAGCCCATTTTAGCGACCTAAAGAGTTATCTTTAAATGGACACGAGATAATTCAATCTTCATGCTGCATTAGTTCTCAGCAGAAATGCAAGAAAATTTCAGTTATAGGATTTAATAGTGTGGTAAGGAGGCAATTAGAGTGCATTGTATGGACTGTTTTATTGTAGTGATTTCACATAATACCATGAAAATAACTCCAAATCATCACCCCCAGGATTGTACAGCTTGTCACTGTCATTTTCAATCTTGGATAATGCCGCCCCACAATGTTTGAGTGCGTATCTGCAGAGATAAAAAGCATTAAAATGGAAATTCAGAACTTTCGGTGTGGATATACAAAATGTGGCAGAGAAAAAGAAAAAACCCTACAAAATAACCACCACATTCTGATATGGTGCTATTCTGCTCCAGTTTCCTGTCTGTGTCATTTGGCATGATTGCACGTCTGTAGGTATTCACACCCATGTCAGAAACAAGGCTAGTGAGCCAGGCAGAAAAGGTGTAATTCTCACAGCAGATCTGCAGGACATAAGGAAATTGGCTCTGTTAGTAATGTTACTGAGCCTGCTTTTCATCCCAGATCCGTGTTTCACTGTGAACAAATTTGGTGGATCCTCATCTTGCAGAGAGCTATGAACCAAATCTTTACCTTTATGAACAATCTGGATGAAGGAATCAAGTGCACCCTCAGTCACTTTGCTGATGACATCAAGTTGGTCTGGAGTGCTGTTCTACTGGAGGGCAGGAAGGCTCTGCAGAGGGATCTGGACAGGCTGGATTGATGGGCCAAGGCCACTTGTGTGAGGTTCAACAAGGCCAAGTGCTGGATCTTGCCCTTGGGTGACAGTAATCCCAGGTACCAGTACAGGCTGGGCAAGAATAGCTGGAAAACTGCCTGGTGGAAAAGGATGTGTGGATGCTGGTCAACAATGGCTGAACATGAACCAGCGTGTGCCCAGGTGGCCAAGAAGGCCAATGGCATCCTGGCCTGGATCAGCAGTGGTGTGGCAGCAGGACCAGGGCAGTGACCGTCCCCCTGTACTCAGCACTGGTGAGGCCACACCTCAATCCTGTGTTCAGTTCTGGGTCCCTCACTGCAGGAAGGCCATTGAGGGGATGGAGCAGGTCCAGAGAAGGGCAACGGAGCTGGGGAAGGGTCTGGAGCACAAAGCTGATGAGGAGTGGCTGAGGGAGCTGGGGGTGTTGAACCTGGAAAAAAGGAGACTCAGGGGTGACCTTCTCACTTTCTACAGCCACCTGAAAGGAGGGTGTAACCGGGTGGGGGTTGATCTCTTTCCCAAGTAACAAGTGACAGAACAAGAGGAAATGGCCTCAAGTTGTGCCAGGGTAGATTTAGATTGGATATTAGAAAGAATTTCTTCACAGAAAGTGTTGTCAAAAATTGGAACAGGCTCCTCAGGGAAGTGGTTGAGTAGCCCTTCCTGCAGGGATTTAAAAGATGCGTAGATGTGGCACTTAGGGACAGGATTTAGTGGTGGACCTGGCTGTGCTGGGCTAACAGTTGGGCCTGATGACCTTGAAGGTCTTTTTCAACNACCGGGTGGCGGTTGATCTCTTTCCCAAGTAACAAGTGACAGAACAAGAGGAAATGGCCTCAAGTTGTGCCAGGGTAGATTTAGATTGGATATTAGAAAGAATTTCTTCACAGAAAGTGTTGTCAAAAATTGGAACAGGCTCCTCAGGGAAGTGGTTGAGTAGCCCTTCCTGCAGGGATTTAAAAGATGCGTAGATGTGGCACTTAGGGACAGGATTTAGTGGTGGACCTGGCTGTGCTGGGCTAACAGTTGGGCCTGATGACCTTGAAGGTCTTTTTCAACATAAGTGATTCTGTGATTCTACAATTCTAGACTTATTTTATGCAGGGAGACACTGCCAATAGATTCATGGACTCATCATATGCTTAAAACAAGGCAGTGTCCACAGTTTTTCAGGATTGGTGAATTAGTTCATTAACTTCTCAATGCTAAAAACAGGGGAACTGTGCCTTAGTGCAGCTTCGTACCAGTCTCAGAGTAACAGAGCTGCAATGTTGAATGGAGTTTTTAGCTGCTGCTAAGGATACTGAGGATGAAAATGGACAGGGAAGGACACAGAAGTGGTGCTCAGAAGTGGTATTAAGTAAATACCATGCAACTGGCATTTACTGCCTCCTCAGTCTGCAAAGACTGTCCTGGGAAGAGATGGTATCACTTTTTTCCCATTCCTCCATGTTTTCTTGTCCTGCAATGTCTCACCTGTGTGGGGAAGGAAAGCAGCCTTTAGTTAACAGTTGCTCTCTTCCCTCTGAGGGATCTGGCAGTAAGGGCAGTCCGCCTGGGAGACTAATGAGACTTCTCATGGACCATTACTCCCAGAGCGGGCATGTGGAAGGACTCACAGCTGAGCCTGTAATTAATAAAGTAGAAGGCTGAGGCTGACTGGCAGGATATAAGGAATCGTTTCTGGGAAAGGAGCAGAAGGCTTGTGGTTGGATCCAACAGAGTGATGGAGCAACACTGCTGCTGCTCACTAATGGGTAACGATTGCAGCTGGAGGAGCTGCTGGGAACAGTGCTCTCAGCTGCTGCTGCAGATCTGCTCAGCTGGGTGGCCTCAAACCTTTTCCCCAAGGCTCTTGCAACTGCCAGGAAGTGAAGATTTGTCTCCTGAAAACTGTGAGGCAAGACACACATGTGTTTGTCCCTGTTGCTCCACTTACCAAGGACACTGGAAAGGTGAGAATGATCTGACAGCTGTTACTAATAAAAAAGACACGGAAAGGAAACAAGAAAAAGTGAATGATAGGCACAAGTGATCAATACTCACTGCTGAGTGTGTACTATTGGTGAACAGTGGGTCTCAGCTTGTTCTCAGTAGCAAACCTCTGTACTGCCCAGATTGCTGTCTTGTAAAGACACGACCTGGAACAAACTGTAAAGCACCAGCCCTGAAATCACCTGGGAAGATGAGTGTGCTCAGTTTCCTGATACAGTTGTCAGCCTTTGTTTGGACCTTGTCTTGTTGGATACAAGATTAGTTGGTAAGAAAGAAGTGGCAGTGACTTTCCCAAGCTCAGCATCAGAATGTAATTCCCTGAACTTTAATTCCATCAAATCAAGAATAACCAACAAGGATAAGCAGAAATCACACATCTGGAGTGTCCTAGTAAGCTCAGGTTCCATAGTGATTATTTCTCTTTGAACAGAATGCCCCAACACTGGGGCTGTTGATTGTCCCTTCCAGATATGGAAACCACCGATAAGAAAAGGGTCTGATTTCTTCAGATTCACTGGAACAGCAGCATTGCAGGAAGATCAGCTCCCATACTACTCCAATGATAGGACTGGTTTTGCATTAAACAAAAACCTTGAAGACTTGTGTGACAAAATCAAACTCTTTCTGACTGATTTCTTCTACCTTATTATTTACTGGCTGTACACAGAAATGAAGGTCACATTATGCAGAGGCATATCTGCAAGTGTATGAACTCTGGGAGAACAGCTGAGCTTCATTTCACTGGAAATTAACTCGGTGACTCACAGAACTGCTGAAAGAAATGCGAGTCTGTAACAATCACACAGCCTTCTTTACTCTTTTGATTAAATCTCCCCTGCCTACAAGAAAAAGAATCTCCAGGTAAACCTAAAAAAATTAGTTTCTGAGAAATAAAACTGTATTTCTTCTCATTCTTATGCTAGGAATAAAGATTTCGTGTTTGGGTTGTTCAATGCTTGAGCAGGAGCCTGTATCTGGAAGTGTGTGTACATTGCCACCGAGACCCTCACAAGGATAGAAGGAGATTAACAATGGAGTTGACAAAAAAGAGTGTATAGTTCTGAATACAACAGGAAATCAAATGATGTTTTACTTTTTCTTTGAGGGTAAAACTTCAATTTAAGGAGAAGGACACTTAGTTTCCTTTCACCTTTGCATCTAATTTATAGAAAGAACTAGACCTGCAGTGGAGGGCAGGAATAAAAGGGAAACCCCAGCTTTGCTACAGATGAGAAGATTATTACAAATGTATTACTCCCATCTTAATTACAAATGACATAATCTGCATGTTGCTTAATTCTACTGGTGACTTGCTTTAAGCAGTACCTGCACAACGGCTGAATTGTCTTTGGAAGGTCTTTCTGTATTTGCATAAAATCTCAACTGTGACATAAATTATTAAAGTCGGAAATTTCTGTTTATATTGCCATCTCTTAGAGGCTTCTTTTTGATTAAAACCCAGTATATTGCCCAAGAAAAATTCAGCTGCATGAAGAAACTGCAGTAAATGAGTTTTAAGTTGACCAGAGTTCACTTCCTGAGAGTGCAGAGAAACTGAAAGAATCTCTGCAGGGCAGGGAAAGTAATTCTTGGCTTTTGGGACTATCTGGGTGAATCAGCACTGCTGGGCAGACTGACATCAGACTTGGATCAGAGCACGGTAGGGATTGCTTCACAGGACTGTTGTCAGCTAAAAAAATCCAAACCAAAAAAAGACTAATAAAATGTCAACACAGAAGATCCTTGTAGAGTGTTATTGATCAAACATAGTGGCTGCTGTGCCTTCATCTGCTAATTATCAGTTAATCTGTTTTTGTTGTTACTAGGTGCAGATCAGTTGTATGAAGTGTGGCCCCTCTCACGATGACAGCTGGGTTTTCCATTTCCTCACAACACAACACAACACAACACATTTTAGTTACTTGGTATTACAAAGTGCTTTCCACCCCTCCACACTCATGAAAAATATTTTATTAGATTGTAAATGAAGTTGTCTTGTTCTCTGAGGTTATTTTCTACAGCACTTTCATTTCTTCTGTCTTTTTCTCTTATTTTGTTTTTTATTGGATGCTAAGGGCGAAAATGTAAAACAGCATCAGTAAAAGGAACTAAAAAAACCCAAAAAGCTTTAATGTACTTGGAGAGAGGAATTAAATTGTACTTCCAACTCCTCAGTCTAATAGCTTATGCAATATGAAATGGAACAGGGTAAGCTCTTTTCTATTTCAGCTTCCAGCAGTGTAGTTATAGGTAAAGATGTTTCATGCTTCCCATTATAAATACTCATTTACACAGCTTTACAAAACGTCACAAAAATTCACTCTTGATTGAAACTTACTCAATGAGGTCATAACCTAAGAACAATTTCAGAGAAATGTTGGGTGAAATTGGGTTGATGGAGTGTCAGGTAGCTCATTTAAGCACATTGAGTTACCTTGGAATCTAATACCAAGAATTTTATCGATGTTCAAAATACTGAGGTGTAGAAAGATAACCTGCTGTGGCTGATGGAATCAGCACAATCACAGGGCTCATCTGAGCCAATTAAAGCATCAGTAATGCATTGTCAATAGGTCACATCAAATGCACCAGTAGTTTTTAGGACACTGAACTAAGAAATGCCTGAAGTATATATAGGAGGGAGGGATGACAAAGAGCTGGAGATGAGCAGTCAGTGAGTGTGACTGCTTGTCTCAACTTGCTCTTGTTTCCAAGACATCTTTGTCTTTCAGGCTAGAGCCTGTCTACACACCTTTTCCTGACACCACTATTTTTTCCTAGAGTTTTGGTTTTTTTTGTTTTTTTGTTTTTTTTTTTTAGTTAACAGGAGTAGCATCATGGGCAAAGTTCATCTAAGGATCTTCACCTGCTTCCACTTCAAGCAAATTGTGCTGCAAACAGAATAAACACACATATGTTATATAAACACACACACATAGATATATACACAAATATACACAATATGTACACATACACAAATATATGTACTTACATAACGGGAATCTTTCTGTCTCATTACAATCTTTCTAGAATGGTGGATTTCACCCTCAAAACCAGAATTGCTGAAGCTCCACTTCTCCCACCCATTCCCTTTTTCAAAATCCCTAAAATAGTGATGCAAGACACAAGTGACCCACAACCTATCTCTGCTCTCATTCAGGGAGTTTTTAACCTTGTACTTTGGTAAGTCAGGTCTCTAACTATTGGGTTCTGGCATCAGTTCTTTGTCTCAGGAAATACTTATTTGATTGTACATTGTGGAGCAGGTAAAAAGAAGAGACTGAGGGTATATATCACAATTAAGTGATTACGGATCTAAATTGTGGCACAGCAGGATCAAGTTAAATGATGATGAAGTAGAAACTCCTAAGGAACTACTGCAGTTTCTGTGCTTCCTTGCTTTCCCACTCTGGGTTTGCAGGCATAAAGTAGGTCTCTTCCTTGTAGCTTGATGGTTTATAGGCTAAGCCCAATATGACTTTAAGAACTAAAGCTCATTTTCTTTTTTCAGTGATTTTCCATAATTCACTAGTATAGCACATACAGAGGGCAGTGACCATTGGTTATACCTGCCTGTTTCTGTGGTCAAAGCAGATCAGAGACACTTCTTTCAAAAATATCTAACTTAGGAATCTGAGTTCCATTTTCACAAAGGCCTCAGCACGCAGTAGCTGAAAGAGGGGGTTTTTAGGGTTTCAGTGACAAATGCCTACATCCCCTTGCTTTTCTTTGGGATTTGACATCTGTATGCATCACTTAGTCATCTGTCTTTACCGTGGTGCAATGTCTGATTATGTTTCATCTGAGTTCTGATTACTACCGCTAACAGCTGCAGGGTACCTGCAAGGTGAAATGGACTTTAGCTGATTCCCTGTGGAAAGAGGCTGCATCCAGACGGCCCCCAGTGTTTGGATGAGTTACAGCAACTCTAAGTACAATGCTATTAACAGAGATGAAATAATCTGAGATAATAAACCTGACAAAAAGATGCAAAATTAAGGTCTTCATTTGCTAGTCCGATTTCACATATCCTGAGGAAGAATTAAGTCCACTCTGCTGGCTTTGCTTCAGGATTTCTTTGCCCATATTAGCTTTTTAATTTTTTCTTTCGTGGTTTAGTTGATAAAATTACAAGTGAAAATATCACCATGGGGGTTATGGAAAAGAAAAAGAATACTCAGTGACTGATGTCTTCTTGCATTCGGTGATTTCACTGAAGCCCTCCATATCTTATTTATTTTTCAAGGCAAGGTCATTTTCTCTAAATTATAGATACAAATAGCAGCTTTAAAATTCCTCCTTTCCAATAATACCCACTCACTTATTACATGAAAATGAAGTACACCAGCCTGTAAAGAGCACAGACTGTAAAAATAATTGCATTCATTCTTATTAAAATGGCCAGTCATTTGCTGCAAAAGTACAATTTGTGGTGGCAGAAGAAAGTAATTTTTAAAATCAGATATTCATCCAACTATTCATAATATGATTTAATCAGTAGATTGTATGCAGACTTTAAATATAAAATGTCCAAAATCATCATAGTGAATTATTAACAGCTGATATCTTTGGGAAGGGAGAATTACACTCCTTATTTGCAATGCTGGGAGAAAGGGAAAGAGGAAAAGACGAATTAGATCAACCAATGTGCCACATTTTTCATTCTCTAAAAAGTTTTTCATCTTCCTGCTGAGCTTGGAGGATGATGTCCTAACAAGCATGTTTAATTCTCACAAGTTCCTCTGCAAGCTAGGACCTTACAACTTATCAGCTTTTAATAAAGCATCATATTTTGGTGCTTTTGAAGATGTCACTTGAACGTAGTTGTTATTCTAATCTATAGCACATATGTTTTCCAGAAGCTTGGCCAAGGCCTACCAAATTTCATACATATTGCATTAAAGCATATTTTCTGCCCTGTGGTTGCCTCATTTGTTCTTATAGCCCTTAGTCTGCAAAAACATATGCTTTCCTTCTCTGTATTGGACAAATTTGCTAGAGGCTACTCATTCAATCCCATTGGCTTACGAGATGAAAAATTCATGTATGATGTATTTACCCCTTTTCAAAATCTGGCACTTTTTATGTGTGTGCGGGAAGATTACCTGGAGCATATTTGGCAGTTTTGCAGAGTTCTAATACATGCTACCTGTATATGTAAGCAATTTTCTAACAACATATGGTGGGCAGAAGGAAACCTTTAAAAGTACTTTGTTTTTCACTATAGATGATTTTAATAGCCTGTAGAGATCTACAGATTTTTTTTGGAAAATACATAGCAGACAGTATATAACCTTATTAAACAAAAAGCAGTACCAAACAGCCGTAACATGTTGTGGCTATATTTTTGTATGGTGTCTGGCATTTCCAGTCTGTAATTCTCAGGATTAGAAGTTTATAATATGTCGTGTTCACTGAGATTCTTAGTTCATTGGGGAAAGAAAAAATTGCAAGTTTAATTCTGTGCTTGTTTAAAAATAGCACAAATAAATAGAAGCTATTCTAATATGTGACAAGAAAGTACATCAATTGAATTTACTAATCTTTTATGCCTCAAAGCATGTCCCTTACACAAAGAAATCCTTTCATTCCTGTGGATCTGATTCTCCAGGGCATGACATCCATTTTAACCTAAGGTAATTTTATCTCTTTTAATAGCATTATACTTCAATAACACTGGTGTGGTGAGGTAGAGAATTAGTGCTATTTCTACAGGGTAGCTCACAACCCTTCCTGCAAAACAGGCAAAGGAGTCAGAGCTCAGCCCTGTTTCTATTGCTCGTGTTCTGCAGTCAGAGTCAGGCGCAGGAAATCATGTACCTGCTCCACTCCTACTCGGAGAAGGCATCTCTGGCCTCTCATTTGCACTCTTTGGCCCCTCCTGAGCACAGAGGTCACACAATCACTTAGCTCTGGACTCGGTGGTGGTTGGTGGCAGCTGCTCGGGGCACAGACACAGCATGACTGCCAGCACCTGAACACTCCTCCATGCTCTGCATGTCCTTGAGAAACACCCTCTGAAGCAAAGGATCATCACCGACCCTCCTCGGTTCCCATGGCCATTTCTGGCAGTAGTGAGCAAAGAAACAATGAGCACAGTGCACAATGCACAGTCCTCCTGCCTTCAGCAGCCTCTGCCACTCTCCACAGTCTCATTTATTGGTGCCAATGAAATGCATTCATTAAATTATGAGAGAATAGCAGTATTTTGTCATTACTTTTGCCATTACTTAGGAGAGGATTATTTGTGGCAGAGAATAAAATAGCCTCAAAGCAAAGGATAGGCAGTGCAGTGTGTTTTTGTGGCAGACCACAGGTTTCCTGAATTAAAAAACATCACTGAAGGACACCAGAAATGCAATGATGTCACTGAATATAGTAGTACCTTCCTTCTATGGAAATTCTCCAGAATCAATATTGTATGTAATTCTGCTAAATCTGATATACAAGCAACATGCTAATCTCCTAAGTACAGATTATAATTAAGTTTCTTCTGAGCTTTCATGAATTCATAATCAAAAGACAGCATTAATTTACATGGCATAGAACAATGACGAAGACCCCATATAGAAAAAACGTCAAGACACCCAGAGAGTAGCCTAGACAATTGCTCAGTTTCTTAGTGCTGGGAACTTAGTATTTGATTTGAATTAGTGAAATATTCAAAATGGTTCTGTATGTTATCACAGAGTGGAGCTGTGTGAAATTATTTATGCTGGCACATCTGGTAGTTCCTAACAGCTACAAAAATACAGCTCTTTGGGTTAGATTTACTTACATTTTGTATCGGTCTGGAAGCCAAAAATAGCACTATTAACTTAAGTGGTGGTGATTTTACTCAGATGAAATGAATGATTTAAGAAGTTAAATCAGTTTGGGATTTTTTTTTTGTTGTTTTTTTTTTTTGTTTGTTTTAAAAAGCACTAGCTACATCTCATAATTTAGGTAAACTTTTTTTTACTATTATTTATGAAAGATTTTTTTTATACTGTGTTTCAAAAAAATTCCTCAGGTGTGTTCAGGCAATTGGTTATGAAAGGTGGTTATCCCTACAAAAGAACAAAATGACTGATGATGAGATCTTAAATTTCTAACTTGCATCCTAAATTTCATTCTTATTTTTGTTAAGATCAGTTTGATTCTGGCATTCAAATTTATGTCTAAGTAACCGTGAAGACTACAGTTTGCATGGTTTGGGTGCTAGCAAATCCACTTTTTAAAGTGAACAGAGTTTCTGTTTTCCCTAGGTGCAGAAAGGTACAGTTAAACTATTTAAGACTTTAGGACAACCTCTATAATTTTCAGCCTACATTTGCTTGTATCTGTGTCATACCTATATATTTGCACACAGGTTTTCCCCTGAAGACTGTGTGACTCTTCCTCCTCCTGCTGTTCATTCTCCAGAAACATTTTGAGAGAAAGATCTTATCATCTTTTGAGGTTTTATTTTATGGGTTTGATCAAACAAAACTCTTTCATTCTTCCATTTCTTGACCACTTCAGAAGGCCGCTTCTACTTCTTTTTCAGTTTGAATTAATATGATCTGAACATCAGAGACTGGGATGGCACTGGAGGAGGTCTCCATTTCTTGAGGTATTTTAAGAATAAACTCTTTTCTCTACATGAAAAGACCCTTGGTGTTTTATTGTCATCCTACAAACCATTTGTCATAAAATCGTTTAACAGAACCACTTTCTCCTCTTCCTCAGCTATTCCCAGCTGATAATCACCCCATTGATAGTAATGTACAGAAGTTTCCTTCCTTTGTGTTCCTACTTTTTCTAGTCTTGGAGTCTCCCTGCATCTTTTGATGGGACATTCTGACATCCCTATATGTTAATAATACACTATGAAACTGAGTCATGAGCAAATTTCATTAGCAGACAACTTTCCATTTAGTTGAATGGTACCTGGCTATTTCTTTTAATATGCCTTGCAAAGATGGGCATATCCCAGATTTGGACAATTTTCTCTTCACTTCTATTTTTCTTGACATCTAGGACATAACCTTTTTTTATGATGACTCGTTTATTTTTCTATCTTGTGTATGTACCTTCCTTACTTGCTAGCATCTTTTTTGATTGAATAGTCATCCATTTAGGAGTGAAGTCCCTTCCAACAAGATTTCCCCTTTTTATGGGATTTCCCCTGCTAGGGGCAGGTCCTTGACAGTCCAGTCCTTTGACCATGAAAAGCATTCAGAAGTCATTGCCTTCTAGAAATCTAGTCTTTTTTCTGTTCAGTTCTAAGCTAGTTTCAAAAGCAGGGTCCTCCACTGCAGTTGTTATTTGTTTATTTCTACAGGTAACTGAAAACAACCATGGTTCTGCGGAAAAAAAAAAAAAAAAAGAAAGAGACTATTATAATATCCTCATTTGCTTTCAAAATGCTGTCTAAAACATTCGTATTCTCTGCATTTCTCTTGTGATTTCCTGGAAAACACTGTTGACTGCCATCTCCAGAAATAGTAGCCTAGTCATTGCCATAATGTCTGACCTCCTGGCAGAAAAAAGAAAAAGGCTTCCTAATGATGTTTTTCTGTAGTGTTTGCTTTCCAAATAACACTAAGATCTCTGACCTTGTCCAAATCCAAGCCTGTAGGAGCTGAAGTTCTTCCCTTTTGTTTCACAGCAGCAGTAGACAAATCACTTAAAGTTTCTGTTGAAAAGGGGAATAATCCTTTTTCCTAATCACTTCAGGAGCCTGGCAACAGTCTTGACTTATATTAATTTTTGCTTCATTTCAGTCACCTAGGCTCATAGTCCTCCTTTATCCACTACAGTAGCAGCTACACTTGTTTATTTTCCCTAGGATCAAGTGTGGAAACACCTCATCTCCCAATTTTCTTTTCTTACTTCTACTCTAAAGCTTTTTTGATGGGCCTCAATGGCCTTACCCAGAAATTTCTCTGCTTTAATATGAAGCTGAAGCATGTTCTTTCTATTAATACGTCTCTAAAGTTGAATATCCCTGAACTGTCATAATTTAATCAACTAATTCTTCTTTCCATCTTCATTTTCTTGTCCTCTCACTTTCTTTGTCAATGACCTGAAAAAAATTGTGCTGATGATCAACTGTTCCTCAGCACTGCCATCATTTTCTGTGGACTGGCAAGTGATCCTTGAGACAGGCTGCTTCTCAATATGTGAGATTTATGAGAAATTGAAGAAATCAAACTGCCAAAAGATCTGGAGTGTGTATGGGCAGTTTCACATGAAAACATTGAGAATGGTTCCAGATCAGGATAGTAAAATACCCAAAGTGAAATTTACAGTGTATGACAGATATGATACAGAGGTTGCAAAAGGTTGGCTAGAAAATATTGCCAGAAAAAGCAAGACCCATTTCCAAAATATTCTAAATGTGGTCTGACGAAAACCCTGTTATGGTGTCCTGCTTTCCAGTCGGAAATTAAGGTCTGCAAAGGTATCAATATAAAAGACAAGAAAGGCTTTGAAACTATTGTTACTTCCAACAAAATGCTCATGTTTGTAAGATAACGACTGCATTTTACAATTTAGAAATACAATCAGGCAAACGTGGTTTTCCCATATACAGCAAACACTTCATTTTCAATAGTAATCAACAAAGTATGAAAAATCAAAAGAGAAATCACCATTTATGCAAAAATAAAAGTCTGCTGTCATTTAGAGATACCCAGAATGATTATATATATATTTTAAAAATTCAGTATAAAAGAAATTTTTTTATTATGTCTTGATGGTACCGCATCATTACATGATCAATTTTGTTACCATTGTGTTATAAAATTCAATAAACTGCTGCTGAGATTGATTAATAACCAAAACAAAGGTGAAATATTCAATTAGTCTCAAAATCCTTTGTTTCTACAGAAACAATAGATTAGTCCTACCATGTGCTATGAACTAAGAGGCAATGAAAGAAACAAAGGAAGCTGGGCTGGATTCTACTTTCAGTTCTACAGCGTAGGATGTGAAGACCTCTATTCTCTACACAGAGAGAATGGAAAGAGAGAGGCTCTTTGAATAGGTAATTTATCCACCCTTTCATAAACACCTGTCATTTAGACAAATCATCCTCTGGAGATGCCCATCTCCCTCGTTGATTTGAGAATGTAGCTAAGTCAAATGAGGCACACAGTTCTGGATGAAGATGGTAGGATGCTGGAGTGCCCCCTTCACTTCAAGCCTGTGGGTGAATTCCTGCCCTACTGAGATCAGGAGACTTCAGTGGCAAATGACCATCACCTAAGTCTTATGAGGAGTGGCTGAGGATTCTAGGGTTGTTCAGTCTGGAGAAAAGAAGGCTCAGGGGAGACGTTATTGCCCTCTACTACTATGTGAAAGGAGGTTGTAGTGAGATGGGGATCAGCCTCTTCTGCCCGGCAGCTAGTAATAGGACAAGGAGTAAATGGCCTCAAGTTATGCCAGGGGAGGCTCAGATTGGGTATCAGAAAATTTCCTGCTTGAAAGAATGTTAAAGCACTGGAACAGTCTCCATCCCTGGAAGTGTTCAAAAAATTGTGTGGACATGACACTGCGCGGACATGACACTGCGCTATGGGGCTTAGTGGGTGTGATTGTATTCAGTCAAAGGTTGGATTTGATGGTCTTAGAGGTCTTTTCCAACCTTAATGATTCCATGATCACTATTCTTGCATCTTCTTCAAGATAGAACTTTATTACTGTATGTAAAAGTTACTTAAAATATTGAATAATCTTTCACACTCAGTCATCCTGGTGTGTTTTTTACACTGACTTATTTCAGTGAAAATTCACTGTTTCATAAAGTACTGCAAAAGCTGCTGTTCCTCCCCAAGGAGTCTCATGTAGCCTGACAATTATAGCTCCTGTCTTGATTATTCAGAGATCAGTAAATATTCAAGATGCTTGAGAAAGGAATACAGTGAAAACATGATTATACCTATTCTCTTTTCCTCTCTGAAACTATTTTTATTCACTAATTCTTGGGCATAAATTCTTACCCACAAATTCTTATTCCTCATGACTTTCTACTCTACTCATTCCCTCTGAACTGGAGGGTGCATCCAAACCAGAGTTCAAAACTGTCTCGTGTTTGGTCAATATTATACAGATGCATAAGGATAAAGGCAGTCCCAGGGATTTGTTCTTTTACATGGTTTGCTTATGATTATCATGGCTGCAGATTTCAAAAGGTAGATGCTAAAAGCACACTTGAAGGGAGGGCTGAGGAGGAAATAAGCATGAAGTGAGTGTTCCTTTTCTAAACCTTTACTGTGTAATCTGAATCAGTTAATCACAGCAATTTAATTAAACCACTGTATAGAACATGGCCAAGAACCCACATTTTTACTAGAATCTTAGAGGAAGTATGTACCGTGGGGCAGAGACATTCTTGAAATTAAGCATACAATACACACTTCGAGCACACACCACCCCCCACTCCCTGCATCGTTGTCGTGTTGTACTCAGCATATTTATTAAAGGTCAGGACAGTCCTTCAAAATGTACAGAATAGGAATTCATATCTGCAAAACCTTCTGAGATTAATAACTGAAAGAAAATAAGTGAAAACTTTAACAGCTGATTGAATCAATTTTATGGGGGGAAAGTTTCTGTATTTTGCTGTTTTTCCTAGTATTGGCCCAAGGCCAATCTCCAGTGCAGATATACTGGATCTGAATAAAAGCAGACATGAAAAAATATGAAGTCTAGAATAAATCAAATTCTGTGGAAGTTTTGACATAGCAGATTCACATCAGAGATTTATTCTGGTATTGCTGCCATGAAATCCATCACTGTACTGCACCTGGAAATATTATATTGTCTAGAAAAGTCACTGGAAAATTGACAGATTCCCAGTCGTATATTAGTGTATATATTAGTGTAACCTTATTTCTGTGAACCTACAGTTCTTTGTACCAATGACTGACCAACAACATGTAAAATATTTCTGTGGACTTTACTGTAATTCCTTATGGCAGTGCCAAAACTGCAGGAAAAAAATGACTGCTTGTTAAGGTTTGTAGAAAGCCCTGTTTGAAAAGGAGGAATGCATACATGACACTGAAAAAGCAGGCTTGGATTTAACAGAACATTGTACATTTGGGATACTGCCCCTCACCAGCAAAGCTCCTCTGCTTCTGCACTTCTTGAAAGGCGATGATCACAACTTCTGCAAGCAAGAGGAGAGAGTTGAAACAGGAAGCTATTGTATAATGACAACTTTAATTTGATCACCAAATCCTCCATCATTTCTACCCTATCATCATTCCTGTGGTGAAAAGAGGTCTATCTGCTAAAGCTGTGTGCTGCATTTTGTATAAGTGACTCCCACTGAACTGAACTGAAAAACTTCTGTGTTCTGCTTTGGCAACAGAGTGCCCAAAGAACAGTCTGCTAATGGACAAGCAACCTGGACTTTCTAGGGGTTATAGAGGTCATTTAATCATATAAGATACAGATAGATGTACCAACCTGAGTACATAGGTACGTGAGAGGTGGCACAATACTGCTTGAATTGGAACTTTCCTGTGATTGCATGCTTGGAGCATTAATAAGAAATAACATCCTACAAAATTATCTCCTTGAAGAGCTGAGTGGTGTAGCAGAGTACTTACATTCCTTAGTTAGCCTTCTCAAAGCAAAAACTATCAGTAAATATCACACTCTAGTTCAGAGATCTTTAGTGGTACTTTTTAACTTATTCATCATTGTGCCCATTTTCGGGTTCTCTGCGGCAGGTGCAGCAAAGAAAGAGAATAAAAGCCTCTTTCTGCCTTCGGTTGAACTAGAAGCCAGAATATATATTCAACCAAAAACAAGGTAGAAGTTACCACAAAGAGGGCTAATAAATCTGTGAGTCAGATTTAACATTCGTTGAGATTAGGATTATTTTATTCTGCTTTTTCAAGAAACCAGTTTCTGAAGTATGTTGTGTTTCTGTTCTCTGCTCTTGCAAATCGCTCCCCCAGCACCTCTTCAGCAGAGAGTTCAGCTAAGTGCTACAAAATTCCAGGCACTTTCATCTTGTCCACGCTGATGTTACCTCTCTGCTTTGCCTTCTCATAAGCAGGTATTTCTTACACATCTTTCTGTTCAAGCCAAAGCTCTGCTGAAACTAGGGGGGGAATACTGAGGCATGGTTTTGGAATACCTATTTCTGTTCTCAACAGAGGAGCTCAGAATTCAAGTTACTAATTGTGTCTTTAGAGAAGAGTCTAACCAATTATGCATATTTCACTGTGGTGAGGCAATATGCTTTTGTGTGGGAAGCCTCAGAGTCCAAGACTGTAGGGGTTTTATCTTTTCTTTCCAGTAACTCAGAAGAATAAAGGATCAAAACTGAGTGCTTTATCTAATTGTAACTCAGATAGTGAATTCAATTTAATGTCATCTGGTAAAGGCCAACTATTTCCCTAACTAGGGATGTGGAGCCTGAGGGAGCAATGGAAGTGAGATGAAAATGTATAGTCAATCAAAATGCATATTAGCAAAGTTTGAATCTATTTTTATAAAAGTACTGTAAATTTTAAATGGCTGGATTATAGCAGTTTTTCTTTTCGTGATCTACTTAATATATATTCTGGTGCCAGAACCTTCAGCTCTTCCATTTCAACAAAGATGAATCTTTGTGTCCTAGTTTTCCTGTACTCTTCTATACTTTTTTTTGGTGGACAATGAGTTGACTGTTCTTTTCTTCATGTATGCATTTGTGGACATCTGCACAAATGAGTGAGGTTGCTCAAAACTATCCCTGTGTGCTTCTGTCTATCTAAAGAATGTGTGCCCAGCTGCAGAAGGATTCCTTTATCTCCCAGTCTTGGTTCCTCAACCCTTCAGTGGTTTTTAGTTTTAATGCACCAGTTTTCAAGGAGTCCAAGATGTACATGATTTTTTTCCAAAAATCATTGATTCTATTTTTCCTAGCTATTGTTTTATTTCAGCTGGATCCACTCCCCCAAATCCACTCCCTACTACTGAAGCTTAATAGCTTCACAAAGTGTTTCTTCCCTGGAAGAAATACGACCCTGGCAAATAATGATGAATTCCCTATAAACTGAGGTATCACACCAGCTAGAAGTTGTGCACAGTCAGGATTCTCCTGGATGCACATACTTGGAGGGATAGCTTGGCAAGGAGAGTTGAAATATTAAGATGACTTAAGAGACTTAGTATTCTGTGACTGGTGGCACGGTCAGTCACTTTCTCAAGCCCGTAGATGTGAAATTAGCCTTGCACCTAAACAATCAGTGTTTAAATTCCAGAGACATTTCAGATAAATAATCACCAAGTTATTGGCAGGGATTGCTAATCTAAGCCTTTTTAGGATACATCACTTATTTTCCTTACAGGCCAAACTCACATATTGCTCAAACCATGTGAAACTGTCTACAAGAGCTGGCACAATTATGAACCTCCTGTTTTACAAAAGAGATAGCGGTTGAGAGCACTAAATCCCTTATCTGAAGAAACTTGAACCAATATTTCCAGCTTCTGCTCATTTGATCTTTCTGATTTTTAAAGTGCTACATAAATATGTGAAGCTCTAGGAAATTAATTAAGTCATGAGCTGCCTGAGCATCCACCTTCTGAACTTAGGCTAGACGTTTCCTAGTCCTATTCAGGATGCAACGCTGCCTTCACTTTGCTTTTGTCAACCACTTTAGCTGCACTGTACAGATAACATTTTCAGTTATGAGAAAAAAAAACTTCTGCAAAACAAAACTTTATATCTTCAAAATAAAATAAAGCCAGGCCTCCTTTTAAATGTAATGGGGAACAGACAGGTATTCTTCTGGATTTTAAAAAAATCAGGTTTGATTGTAAAACTGTAGTTTTCAGAAATTCTCAGCCTTGAAAGCATTATTTTGCTTTGGGAGAAATACTATTGATGTTCATGACTCTTTGGTCCAATATGTTCCCTCTCCTGCCCTCACTCAACATCTTCTTTAACTTAGGTGTCAGAACTTAGATAGTCACCCTTTGCTTCCATAGCAAGCAAGCTCCTCTGGATGGCAGTTCATCTAATCTTTAAATAGGCATCTATAGTAAGCCAGAAAACAGCCCTCTCCTGACTGTGTCTTCAGTGCAGCGTGCATCCAGCTCAGCATTTTGCCACTTTGTGATGAATCATATTGTGTCAAACCTTTCAGCGTGTTTGCCACAGTTCATTACAGTTAGCAGGGCTGTCTGCTCAGCATCACTGGTGTGTCTGGGGAACTGCTGTGCTGTGAGACTCACACAATGCTGAAAAATCTCCGCTCAGAAACGTATCTGCTCATCAAAGGTGGAAGAGTTCAAACCCGGACATATGCGACATTCTTTAGGGACATTATGGACATAGATCTTTGCAGCCTCTTACTCCAAAGAACATCTCAGCAAGGCTGCTAGAGGGTTCTTTGGGGTCTCTTTCCCTGACAGAAAATACTTCTGAACCAGACATGTGAATATCATCCTGCCTCATCTCTTCTAAGCTGCTCATGCTCAAAAAGTGTTTTTCTTCTGCTTAATTAAACAGCATCATGATTGCTGCCACAATAACTCTCTTTAAAATAACCATTTTTATGTTCTTACCTTTCTCTGCACCTTCCAAGTCACATCTATTCACATGATATAAATGTCCAAATTTGTATTTCAGTGTTGCCAACTTTTATAGGCTCATGTCTTCCTAAACTACCAATGTAATTATAACTGTCTACCTCCTGGTATTTATTATTAATATGAATATAATGAAGTGGGTGATTAAGCAGTCACTGGTTACTCCTGTAATCACCAGACCAGCTCCCTAAGGAAACTGGGTTCAATAACATGTCACTGGAATGATAAAATCTTAATGAGTCATCAACGAGATGCAGAATTGTGAGGCTCAGCAGAGTTCAAGTCCTGTTTATCATAAAAATGAAAGGAGATGAGGCTGGGAGAGAAGAAGAAATAGCACAAAGTGGAAGGATAGATTCTCAGTTACTGTGATTTGCATTACCTCCGTTGGATCTCTGACAAATAAAACCTGCTGCAGATCTGCCCTTCATCATTAGCACAGTAGTTGCAAAACCTCTGTTTTGATATGGAGTTCTATTTCCACACACTCAGCTGCTGCCTGACATCTGCATTAATTCAGAGCATGTCAGAGATGGGACCACCTCCTCCCCATCTGCCCCTATGCTCACCTCCCCATCTTCCTTTCACAAAGAGTATCTGTGGTAGGAAGTGATTTACAGAAAAAGAGTTTTCAAACCCTCTGGCGTCTTGGATCTGCTTATACAAGCTTGCCCTGATTAATTCAAAATTCTTCTTGTTCTAATAATCCTCTCATTTCAAAGCATCTTTGTAGTTCCTTCACTATCTTTTGTTGGCATGCAAACGAGCAACCTCAGGTATGGATGTTTAACTTTTTTTGTTCTCCCTTTTTTCAAATTCTTATAGGTTTGGAGAGATGCGATATAGCCTGTTTTTTTTCTTCCCTCAATGTATTCTTCATGTTATTAATAATTCATATTCTTGAGAAGGGAGGTAAAAAACCAAATTACTTACAGCCCTGTTAGACATAAAGAAGTGACAATGCTTCCGCAAGAAAGACTGCAGGTCAAGTTCAGACTTGGGGAAGCAGCAGCAACTCTATTGAACTACTTCCAGATTATTCATAACATCAAGGCAATATGTCAACTGCTCAATAATGTATCCTACTCCAACCTTCAATTAACCTTTTTATTCTTAAGCATTTAGCTTGGTAAGTCACGCAAATTAATTTACTGGGAAGCTAATAAACAATGAGTCAAAAGAATCAGGAGCTGGATGATTAGGTGTTTAGTTATGTGGCTTATTATTTATTTAAACTGAATTTTGATGAATTATTGAAGCCTTAACATTAGTCCTTTTTTTTTCTTTTTCAAAGTATGTTTTTTCTAAGTGCAGAGATGATTTTCTAAGAGCCCCAGATGACATGATCTAAGGCACACGCATTTGCTTCAGTAATCTGATATTTCAGTACTTTGTGCCCTTGAGGCACAACTGTTATTCCAACTATATGCAAGGAATTGATTCAAAAATAAAAATAAACATAAAAATAATTTTAAAAAAAGAGCAATTCAAATACATAAATCTAGAAGTCTAAGACCTTCTTAAACATCTTCATCTATCCAAAGCATCAACAGACCAGATATCATGTCACGGGATCTACAGGAGAGACATATCTTTCTGCAAGTAGGTAAGGTACAGCAGAATCCCTTCATTGGCACTATACACCTGTGTTTAAACATGTTTCTTGCTCCCTCATAGTCAAATGGCCATATTTATATCAGCTGACACACAGTGACCGTGTGTGCCTGAGTGCTCTGCCCTTGCAGCAGGGGAAGGTACCTCAGCTTAACTAAAGGGAGAAGCCAATCTGCATGAAAACTTCCCAGAAATGGGCAGGTAACCTGCTCTCCCTTTGTAGGTCGGGGCAGAGAGAAGTTAATAGAAGTAGAACTTCAGATTTAACCAAATGAAACTCTTCCCCCTAAAATTGATATATGTCTCCATCCTGCCAAAAAAAACAAATGGCATCTGATGACAATGGCAAACAAAAATTTATGGCAGAGAACAAACATTCCATCATTTAGTTCAGCTCAATTAGAGCTTTCTTTTCATTTTAAGTGACAAAAAGCTTTAGTTTTTGTACTTCAAACCTGGCAGCTGAAAGCAGATAGAAACCTACTGATTCATGGTGGTAGACAGTAGATTTTACAGATCCAAAGTGCCAGGGTGAACTGACAGATTTCTCTCTTTGTTTCCCATCTTCCAGTTATTCCCCATAGCTCAGGATACACATGGTCTTGGAAAACAATACATGCATAATATACTTTTGCATGTATAGATTTTCCAATGGGTTTGGGAAACTATCTGCCCTAGGATTTATGAATAAAGATGAGTGCCTGTGCAATTTCCTTTTATAAAATGTAAGTCTACTAAAAAAAGTGGGAAAAGTAAGTAGTTACTGTTCCCTATGAATACTGTTGATGAGTGTCATGAATTATGCATGTATCCCTCCTGGGTCCAGTGTCCTCTGGCATTTCTTAAGCAGTAGCTCAATATTTTCTACCACTCTGATAAATCATTCAATAGAGAAAGGGTAAGTCCTGATTCTTGAGCCACTGTTCAGAGGCACTGACTGATGCGGTTTGTCAAACAGCTTAGTTTTACATTCCGCAGCTGAAAGTCTGACATCCAAGTCTTTATAGTCCACCAAGGTCACAGGGACACAAGAGTTGTGAAGTCTGCTTTCAGCTTCTTGGATGCTAGGAAATGGCTTGAAATCCAGCAGGAAAATTTCTGCCTCTGTAGAGGCACAGGTTTTTCTGATGTTTTTTATCTTTTTCTTTACAGAGATATGAGATAACAATGGTGTCCCAAGGAGACGGTATTTCTTCCTTTAAGGAGAATTAGAGGTCAGATATTTCTATAATTTTCACATTATCTACGATAAAAACTATTCAATAAAAATAACCTGGGGCTTTCTTTTTCAGAACTGAATCTATTCTGTACATCTCTTCCATGTATGTCGTGAAAATGGCTGTGTAGAACTGATGGAGGAATTCTGCAGTTCAAGATTATGGTTTAACTGAAAAATGCTTTAAAGAAAAATGGTGTGGTTTCATTTCAAAATGAGTGGTTGCAACCCAGCCCTGAGCCCTTACAGTTTATTCCCACTGTTGTACACTACAGCTTCCATTAAGTTCCCAAAGCTAAGTGAAATAACAAAGTAACCATGCTAAATACATCTTTTCCCCTTCCATGAATTTTTCTCCTTGCTCAGCAATATCATGGAGCAGATCCTCATGCAAACCATGCTAAGGCACATGGAAAACAAGGAGGTGATTTGTGACAGGCAATATGGCTTCACAAAGAGCAAATTCTGCCTGACAAATTGGTGGCCTTCTACAACGGGTTTGCAGCATGGTGGATGAGGGAAGAGCAACTGATGCTATCTGCCTGTACTTGTGCAAAGCATTTGACACTGTTCAGCGTGACCTCCTCATCTCTAATCTGGAGAGACATGGACTTGACAGAAGGACCACTCAGTGGACGAAGAATTGGCTGCAGATTGCACTCAGAGATCTGTGGTTAATGACCCAATTTCTGAGTGGAGGGCAGTGACAAGTGGCATTTCTCAGGGGTTGGTATTTGGACTGGTGCTGTTTCATATCCTTGCTGGCGACATGGACTGAGGGATAGAATGCACTCTTAGAAAGGTTGTGGATGATGCGCAGCTCTGTGGTGCATCCAACAGGCTGGAGGGCAGGGATGCCATGCAGAAGGACCAGGACAGACTTGAGCGGGGGCCGGGTGAACCTCATGAAGTGCAACAAGGCCAAGTGAAAGGTCCTGCACCTTGACGGGAACATTCACAAGCACAAATACAGAATGGGCAATGAGTGGATTGAAAACAACCCTGTGGAGAAGGACTTGAGGGTATTGGTGGGTTAAATACTGATGCAATGGGCACTTGCAGTCCATAAAGTCAGCTGTGTCCTGGGCTGCATCCAAAATAGCCTGGCCAGCAGGGTGAAGGAGGGGATTTTGCCCCTCTTCTCTGTTCTCATGAGACTACACCTTATAGTGCTGTGTCCAGCCCTGCTGTCCCCAGCACAGAAAGGACAAGGACCTTCTGGAGAAAGTCAAGAGGAGGAACAAAAAATTATCAGAGGGCAGGAACACCTCTCCTATGAAGACAGGCTGAGAGAGTTCAGCCTGGAGGGAAGGCTCCAAGGTGACCTTATAGCAGCCTTTCAGTACCTAAAGGGTTTACAAGAGAGCTGGAGAGGGACTTTTGACAAGACAATGTCATGATAGGAAAAGGGGGAATGGCTTTAAACTGAAAGAAGGCAGCTTCAGATTAGATTTTAGGAGTAAATTCTTTACTGTGAGGGTGGTGAGGCACTGTCACAAGTTGCCCAGAGAGGCTGTGTGTGCCCCACCCCTGGAAGCGTACAAGGTCATGGTGGATGGGACTTTGAGCAACCTGGTCTAGTGGAAGGTGTAACCAAATCATCTTTAAAGTCCCTTCCAACCCAAAGCATTCTAGGATTGTACAATTCTATGATATTGAAAATATTTATGTTCTGTATTTCATTTGAGGCAAGTTTACTATAGAGAGATGATTTGTAGGATATTCAAAATACACAATTCAAATGCAGAATCGTGAGCATTTGTGGTGGATAGAAGTGGAAGTTTCACCTTTTTACCCTCAGGGACCAAAGATGAGTCCTGTGCCCTCTATGTCTATCCAGCTGAATGCCACAAAGAACATTTGACAGATATGGTTAAAATGTTCATGAAAACGCTCTGAAAAATACATCTGACTAATATAAATGCTTTATTTCAAGGTCTCAAAGAGCATAAAACACATTCTGTACTTCAAAAAAATTCATGCAGGTGGAGAAAAAGCAAATTCAAACCCACCAATCAATGTCAGGACTAAACTCTTGCTCCTTGGAGCATTCTGATAAATACAAACAGATCTGAGGATGCTGCAAGAGGATAAAATCAGCAAATGGAAATTATAATTTATGGCTGCAAATAATGTGGAATATGTGTCAACTCTCTCTTGTCTAAAAGAATGGAAATAAAGAATGAGGGAAAAGACTTGCTGTCTTTTTTATGTTGGAAGCATAATAGATGAGAAGTTCAATCTCTCCAAAAGGCCCTCACTCCATTTGCAACACCTTGCATGAAAGGTACTAGATTTACTTCAAGAGAGCAAGAGCTTCCAACTTCCTATCTAAAAGCAGAGCAGTCCTGCAAGTATCATGTATCCCACAGGTTTGACAAACCATTCTATGCCACTGTTACTGATATCTTTGTTACGCTTTTGTCTTGATGCTTGTTTCCTATTTTTATATCCAGCTGGGCAAGGAGCTTGACATGCTCACACCTTCTCAATATATTACATGGCTGCTTGTTAGTACTCAGTAGGGAGCTGATCATAAAGAATCCCAATTCTATTCTCGACTCTCTGAGAAACGCATGCTGTGTGCTGCCTGGGGAACTGAATAGTCCAAACTGATGCAGTTATCCTAAAAAGCAAGACAGAAAAGGAAATAAATTGGGGTCTGACATATTGGCATGTTGGCTCTGAATCCTTGGTCTGACCGTATGAACTCTCTTTTGTGTCATCTTAAGTTTGCAAGCTTCCTTCTAAACTGCCATCCATGTTAGGTTTATGACCTTATTTAGTAATAATAGCAGAGAAATAGATGGGGATTTTAACAGCAGTTAGGAGTGAATCTGTTTTCTTCCTTTCTATTTCTGGAGGATATAGGAGTATTTGCTGAAAGTCTCTCTTTTCCTCTTGGACTTTTGTCTTTCTTTACTTGTTTGTTTGTTTGCTTGACATGAAATTTGTCCTTAAAATTGGATGGTATCATTCACACAGTAACAGAGCTGTCATGAAATTAAAGTTCCATATACGTGTGTTGTTTGAGAATACATTTTCCTCTGTATTTGAATGGTGCTGAAAACTCTCTGAACAGTTATTACCAGAATCTGTTACCCTAGGACTGAGTAGAAAAGAAGCAATGAGGCCCAAGAACATTTTTTTCCCTTACAAAAGGATACAAAGAGAAACAGTCCAGGGGAAAGCCTGTCAAAAGACCATTACTATCTTCTTTTTCTCCCCTTGTCCATTTTTCAAGTCACTTTAACACATTTTGTTCATGCTCAAAGTTTTCAAACAGGAGACTTGGGCATTGTTGTCACCTTTGTTGAGGTCTCAAAGACAGAGCTGTAGTTCAACTGAGCTCTGCAGCACTACCAGACATGTCACAGACCTGTGGCCCTGCACCAGTGCACAGATCATTGCTGCTCACACAAAAGGATGGCAGGGCTGGAGGTAAGTCTAGCTCACAGGTCAGCTTTACAGGTCTTCATAGCATTTAGAAGGTGCCTTACCCACAAAACAAGTAAACCATCACATCTGTATTCAATCAGCTTTGTGACAGGTTGATGCAGAAGGTAGTTAATATGTGGATGTAATGTCACTAAAGCAGTAATATCACTAAAACAAGGGACGAAGTATCTCCAGAAAAAGGCATCAGATTGATGAAGGCTGATTTAATGGCTATAGGAACTCCTCTGCTCTTAACATATGAGCTGCTTAGCAGAAACACTTGATGGTTTCCTAGTTTATTCCAGTGTATCTAGTAAAGAGATTTTGAAAAAATCCCATAGGACTGATGGATTAGTTACATTTCTTTTGCCGTCTAAGACCACATGTTTAGTTAAGATAACCATCTATCAGCAGGGAAGAGACAGAGGAATGGGTAGATACTCCTCTCCCATCTAGGATACTCACACTGCCCAAGAACTACTTGCTTGGTTTTGATTTAATTTATTTAATACATCGTATAATATAATTTCATAACTGAAAAAAATGGCCTTGACTTTTCATGGAAGGATATTAGCCAGCACTTTTGTGCTCATCTGTAGCTTTTTTGCTGAGGTTGGAGAGAAGAACAGCCACTCCTTATTACCATCAACTATTTTAAATCTCCTATGCTACCTCTTCAGAGCAAAAGCAGTAAATAGCCCATGACTTGACTGATAGACAATTAGACCAACAATGAGAGTGAAATTTACCATTGAAAAAAGATTTTTCCTCTTGAAAATAGATTTCTTTATTTTCTCTGTCAAAGCACTTATTTGTACAATAAAGAAAAATAAATACCACTTACTTTCAGAGAAAACGTAACGCCATATGATATTTTTACTGACACTCAACTTCAAGTAAAATTTATACTTAGTAAAGAAAATTTGAAACAGGAGTGTAAAACAGGTATTTGTAAAAGTACAAGCAAAAAAGAGTGTTTAATGATACTATCCCAGGTGTCAGAGCAAGCAACCAGTGAATCATATTCTCAGTTTATTCTTTCTATGTACTGGACATACAGCAACACTGAAGATGGCACCTTGCAATTCAGATATGGGGCCAAGGCTTCCCCTGTCACCTTCTGGATCTTTTGTCAGTATGTGTCTCTACATTGAAAATTGATCAAACCATTTATGTTTATGATACATTTTCTAAACAAAATGCATCACAAAGTCCCACAGAATGAAAGAAAGAGAACAGAAACTTCGGTGATGGATTAAATAGTCAGAAGACTGTTGTATAGTGTGAGAAAGCACTGGAAGAGTGAGATGAAGGCACTGATTTAGCTTCTTCGAGACATGTAGCAGGGAAATAAAGAGGACACTGAGTAGATCAGGTATACTCCTGGGGTTAGGAAACCAGCTCGCAAAGGTAGGGAAGGAACCTCCTATGATTTGGACTTTCATGAGAAGGGCAGTGAAGACACACCTAGAGAAGCAGTTTTGACTTCTAACTGTGTTTGAGCACAAATGCACAGAAAGAAATCATTGCCACTTCCTGAGTAATTGGGCTGTTTGGAGGTTTCCTGAAACAGGAGTTGAGGAGATATTCCAAACCATTTAGAGGGGAAGTATCCATGGAAGAGGAGAACAAAGTGTTTTTAAAATGTCCTCTTCAAGTCATCATCTGACAGTCTCTTCAGTCAAACTGGGTGTTTGATATTCCTATATGGTAAAATGGCATCACATTCTTTGCTTGTTTCAGAGCCCTGAAACATGGGGTGAATTGCTGCTGCTGAGAGATGGGCATCTGTGTAGTTACTCCTGAGGAAGAGGAGATGAGGAAAGACAAGAAGGCATCTTTCACCTAAGATTGGTTGCTCTCTCTTTTCATGACAACTTGCTCAGGTAGCAAAGTGAACAGCAAGGCTCCCTATCCTCAGAGATCTGTAACTCTCTCCGTCCCTTTTCTCCGCCTCCTACCTTCTGTGGGACAACCAATTCTAAGAAGAATTGAACCACCCCTGCTTAATCTAAAACATCCCCTCCTTAGCTCCCTTATTTTGATGCAATGCTAGCAAATCTTTCCCTTCCCCCTCCTGCTTTGCAGGAAACCCTGAGCACTCTTGCTAATTAAATACTCTGCAGGAAACATGCAGAGAAGAAACAGACTGGAGCAACAGGCCAGCGGTCTGGCACAGCTTCAAAGCCACCAACTTGCTGGATGTGTGTATCAGCCATTTGAGCAGCCTGCTCCTTGTCTAAGTGAGGGTGACCCATGCAAGAGGGTTGCAGGAGCCAGCTCGTGTCCCATGTGCTGTGTAGGATGCAGGGGAAACTGCTTGAACTCAGTTTGGAAACTTGTATAACCTAAGAATCAATACTATTCTCTTCTCTTCTCTTCCCTCCCCTTCCTTTTCTTTTTTCCCAAATGCCACTCTCACCATGGCTTTCTGAAGTGGACAGTAGGTGTCCAGACATTCTAGGAAAGATACATGTGTATTCAGATCATTTAGGCTGTAATCACATGAAGGGTTATACAGAATCCGTTAGCAGAAACTAGTTCACAAAATTCTATTATTCATCTGACTAAGGTTTTGGTTTAAAACTCCTTAGTGCTGTAACTCACGATTCCTTCATTGAATGAGCCCAGATAGGAGGAAAAAAAAAAAAAATCTTAATTTCTCTGCATCTTACACATTTCAGCAGATAAATAAATGAGCTGGATATCAAACGCTACTCAAAGGGGTTTATGTATCTGAAACCCTTAAATCATGACTGCATTGTAAACTTGTTTTCTACCTTACCCTAAAATGAAATAATATGTCATAACTGATTGTGTAGAAGACTCAATTGCAAAGATCATATTTTTAAATTTATTTTACTTTCCTTTTAATCATGTGTGCTTCTCTCTCCCTTTATCAATCTTGGTTTGTTTTGTTTTTTTTTTTTTCTTACTTGATTTAATTTTTTTCTTGCTTTTTTTTCCTAATTTTCTTTCTTTTCTTGTAAAATTCAGAAATCATTCTTGTCAGAACTGTTGCTAAAATCAATATGCCACCATACAATATTTTGGATAGTGAGAGTATTGCTGAAGTACTCATACTTTTCAGTCTCAAAAGGGCACCATGGCTGTTGTTTCTCCTAAAAGAAGCCTACACACATCATTAGGAAATTTGTCATAAAATTATTGATAATTGTTTGGCAGAGCTTCAAAGTACCACATCACTCACACAACACACATCCTTAACACATTCTTGCTTAGCACTGAAATGAAACCTCACAATTTTCAATATTTCCCTGCAGGGCTGTGCTACATTAGTCCTACATGCAGCAGATGCACTGTTAATATTTGATGCATGGTTGGGTGCAGGCAGGCTTTAACCAAGGAATTTCTTCCCTCCAGGAATTTCGTGGCTCCAGTGGGGAAATACTTCCGTCTAAAATCTCTCCTGCTCTGTCACATAACACACACAGCCACTGTGCAGCCACCTATGCCCCCACACACCCTGAGCCCGGGGTTTGTCACCCTTACCCCCTTCTGTGCTACTCCTGTTATCAACAATTCAACACAATAGAGATGAGTTATTTCTGCATGAGGAGTTATTCAAACCTTGAAGAAAACTATTCAGATTGTACTTTCGTTAGGAAGTGCTGAAACAGGGCTTTACATGTTCAAACAGTTGAAATATTTAACCCAAATCACTCTTTCCCATGAGAACATGCAGTTTCAATGATTTATCAAAAAACCCCAAATGAACAAGGAAAGCACTGAAAATTTGCTGAGAAAGTTCCAGCTCTAGACCTAAGCACAGATTTTAATGACAGAATCAGTGAATTAGGCCCCAGACTGCAGTTCCTTGGAGGTCTGACTGGCACTTCTAGAGCAGAATCAGGAAAGATGCAGGAGGAAGTTATTTTCTTCTTATAATTATCTTTCAGGCTGACGCATTATATATTTGGGTGTTTTGATATTTGGATGAACATCAATAATTCATGCATCTTCTTTTAAATGCATCTCAGGTGAGTGCTCTCATTTTGTTGTTTTGGTACAAAAATTGCATCCTTGGGGATAAAATTGGGAACCGTTAAGGCAGCAGTTTTAATCTGCACATGGCAGATTACTTGTGTTGTGTCCCTGTGTATGCATTTCAAGCTTAAATTGATTGAAAAAATGGACAATGAGTTGGCTTGACAGGGAAGCACCCTCTTGCAGAGCAATCTGTGGCACAGGACCATGCCATTACCGTCCACCTGTCACATGTGGCAGCTTCCCCTTGGAGCACTCACACTGCAGAAAAATTATCAGCGGAGCCAGCTCTGGCAACTTCCACTGGCTGCTCGAGATCAACCAAAACCATGGTTGAAAGAGGTTAATGAGGATTTTTGTAAAGCCTGTCTTTAACCGAGCTATCTGAGCACAGCTTTCTGACTGCTCAGACAGACACAAAGGAGGCTGTTTGTCTGAGGGTTAATGCACATATATGTTTGGGGATAAGCTTTGAAATCGCTTTCAATTTCTCTTTTCTCACTGGATTTAGCCTCTGAAGGGCATCTTCTCAGCATGGCACAACCTTGGCAGAGCCCTTTCTTGTAGGAGCTGTGTAATTCAGCCAAATCTTTTCCATCAGTACCCTCATACTATGGTTGGAAACAGCACGAGCCAGCAAAAGCAGGTGTTTGTCAACATGCATCCAGGGTTTTGCCAGGATAACTAAAAGGGTTTTAGGCTACAGGGCTTCTTCTACACCTCTCACTGATGTGGCTTCGTGGTTTTACTCTTAGACCTTTCTGTGGTGACCGTGCAGGTGCTGACAGATTGGGCAGTGGGTCTTGGCAGGGAAAGACTACAGGATCTTTCTACCACCCCCAAGGCTGCCTGCAGGATCCCTCTTCCAGCTTGTGCCTCAGCTGTTCCTGCAACAACTGCTGAGCTGCTATATGGTTTGCAGCACAGCATGCACAGAAAATTCTCAATCAGTTCTGTGAATTATGGTGATTTAAGTTACAGAACTAAACAGCTGAACTTCCTCTATTGTAAGGGTGGGGGGGAGTCAGTCTCCTT
Organism: Pachycephala philippinensis; assembly: GCA_013397055.1. Lineage (NCBI taxonomy): Eukaryota > Metazoa > Chordata > Aves > Passeriformes > Pachycephala > Pachycephala philippinensis. The sequence goes on from VWZT01000183.1 coordinate 644,988, forward strand.
CAAGAGAGGGACAAGACCACCAATTTTCAGAGTAAGCATCTGGGATGTAGATGCTTAATTCATATGGGCATATTTGAACTTTTTAACCTGCATACCCGCACCTTCTCCCAGCAGAGAGAATGGATTTCAATAGATCTAAAAAACAGCCTGTGTAAGAGAAGCATCCAATTGATTTTTGTGCATTTGCCTGCCTAAATACAAAGGATTTCTGATAAATGTTTGAAATCAATGCACCAGCAAGAACCCAGCAGCCTTTGTACCAATGCAGCTGTGAAGCCCTGAGACAGCATGGAAGCAGGTTGACCTCTCCCTCCTTTTGAGCTGGTCCTTGGATGTGCAGCAGCTGCCCTGATGCTATTCAGCTCTGCACTGACATTTTTTTTCCAAGATGTGTCAGTTCCGTGAACAGAGAAATTCAGCAAAATGAGGGCAAGTGTAACCTGTACTTAACATTATCAATGCAGGGGGAAAAAAAAAAGCACAGTAAAAATCTATATTCCAACACAGAGCAACACAAGTAGACAGCTGATCTTTAGCTGCCATGTGGTTATCATTCTGATTAGTCAAATAGCATGTCCACAGCACTAATACACCCTTAGCTGAAAACATCAGGAGAGACCCAAAGCTTTAGTCTAGAATAAAGTCTTGCATGTTATGATAGACAGAACAAGGACAAGCTGCTACAGACTCGTCTACATCTTAATCAAGCTCTGAATTAAACAGAAGGCTTCATCTTATTACTGTAGTCATCTATTTGTAATTTCAGCAGAGAAGGGAAAGCCACAGAGAGATTTTCAATAACCTCTCTCTTGTTCCTCAAGAGCAAAAGTACTTCCAGCAACACCGAGGCTTTTATACAGGTTTTGTTTGCTGTTCACATTTTCCAAACAAATGGGCTTGGAAGCTAGCGGAATCTGGGTCAGCTGAGATGCCGTGATCCTTGAAGTGGCTTGTTTGTGCAAATAACTTGTAAAATCTGCGTTCTCAAAACTCAGTCACATTTTCTCATTTATATGCTCTTATTTTTATTTCCCTTTTCTTTAAAAAACAACATTTATTTCTGCCTTCCTCCAGAGGTTTCTTAAGAGGGAGGGAAAAAGTATTTTACTCTTCAAAAAAAAAATACGTTGGAAAATTCAATAGTGCTTCACGTCTCTTGCCAAGCACAGTAATTACACAAGCTACAGCAAATATTTAAAGAAAAAGAAATACTTTTTTCCTCATTGCAGTCTTCATTGATGATAATAAAAGAGTGAGATGATATTAAAGAGCTTGAAATGAGAAATATGTATGGAGAAACTGAAAAATGAATTAGCACACAATTGTCTTCCCACAGGATACCTCCTTTATTTAAGGGAAATCTTGCATTTTGGAGGAAAGGTTTTTAGGAATAATTACGGATTAAAGCTGTTTTATTATTTTTATCTTGTTATCTAAAAAGAACCACCCTAAAATAGGCTGGTGGAATTGATGGAATGACTTGGTTGTCTTTGTTAGGATTAATTCCCAAGGAACAGAAATACCTTTAATGTGTCATTCTTTTAATTACTCCTCTAAAAATGTTTCCCAGACAACAGCAGTATTTTGGAAAGTGAGAACACAAATTGATATACTGAGGATAGTTTTGTATATGTTTTTTATTCTTTGGTAAGATATCATCTATTCCCCCTCAAAGAATGCCCCTTTGCTGGATAGCCATGTAAGCAAAGTTATATTTATTATTCCCTTAAGGCATTAGGTCAGAAAAAAGCTTAAATCCAGAGCACTCCCTGACCCAACCCTGCATTTCCAGACCACTGTCTGCCTTTGAGTTGCCAATGACTGAATTACCCCCCATCCCCTTAGAGGCTGACCTTAAGTCCTGTCCTCATCTGCACAGGACAAGGCTGAGACCTGCTGCAAGGGTCAGTGGGACAGATGGAGGCAGGAAAGGCTGGCTGTCATTCCCTGTCCTACAGCTGTCCCCATAGGTGACAGTCATTGTACGGTCATTTCTGCTGGAGTCCCTTCAATCATCCTAAGGCCTTGAAGGTACACAAGTTTTCATTCAAGTAAAGTCCTCAAGAGAGGGCAGTAGATGTACAGATGCTGCCATATCCATTTTCCTCTCTACCTCACTGTTTTTCAGGGTTGGTGAGGAGGAATTCTTATTTGAGCTGACAGATTAGCTGGAGGGGAAAAGCAGGGGTGTGTTAGTCCTTTTTACAATGTATAGGGACTATGTGAGTCCTCTGAACATCCACCTTCTCTTTTAACACCTTCATCACTTCTTCACTGGCCTCAGTTAATGTCCTCCCTAATTGGCATAGATGTTAAAACATTTTTTCTAACTCTCATTTCTAATTTCTTTCTTTTCCTCCTTTTAGACCATTAGTCCTGTTTAACCACCTTAGTTATTTTCCCCCACTCTTTCATATTATTTCCTCTAAATGTATTTTCTTTTTGGCAGTTACCATAAACCTTCGCTGTGATTTTCTCTGAGCAGCATTAAAATTCCAATAGAAAAGGATAATCAGAGACTGTCTGTCTCAGCGCAATTTACCTCTACCTAAAAATGGCCTTATTTAATCTCTAGTAGTATGCACTTTATTCTGTTTTGGTACGAACTTCTTAAATGGAAAATATGAGTTCCACAAATGAAGGTTTTGTGCTTTTTTAAACTTTTTGATGTGCCAATGTAAAGACATTCAAGAAATCCAATCCGTGGCAGTGCAGTGTTAAATCTGAAAGAAGAAAAGTGTGACAATTAATAAAAACAGATACGTAATAGAGTTCTGCTCCCCAAGGAACCACTGCACGTCAGCTGAGCATCAGTGCAGGCAGGAGGCTGTCCAACCCTACAAACAGGTGGGATCACTTATGCAAACCTCAGTGAAGAGAGATCTGCATTTCAGGAATCTCAGGTACCAGATTATTTCTCTTCATGGCACTGTAAGTCTCTACTAGACATCAGGCTCTGCCTCAGGAGGCAGAGGTGTCTCTGTTGGCCATAGATTCCCTTCCTGCAGGTAAAAAAGCCAGTTGAGGATGAAGGTATTTACCAAAGCTATCAGGGGTTTTTCTCCCTTCCACTACATTTCTCTCTGACGTTACCAAACCAAAAGAGTTGCCTTTTTGTTGTATATGTCCCAATATTCAGAAGCGTCATGCACAGTGATAGGACAAGGGGGAACAATTTTAAACTAAAAAAGCACAGATTTAGATTACACATAAGGAAGAAATTTTTTGCTGTGAGGGTGGTGAGGCACTGGCACAGGTTGCCCAGAGAAGCTGTGGATGCCCCATCCCTGGAAGTGTTCAAGGCCAGGTTGGATGGGGCTCTGAGCAACCTGGTCTAGTGCAAGGTGTCCCTGCCAATGGCAGGGGGATTGGAACCGGATGATTTTTAAGATCTCTTCCAACCCAAAACATTCTATGATTCCATGCTCACATGGATAAATAAATCAGCCTGAGTAAAAAACTATCATTTATTTCAGTGACATTTGTATATGTAGCTAAGGATTTTTGTTTGCCATTCCTTCACGGCAATTTCTGGGGCTCGGGGCATAGCACACCACAAAAGAAATGACCGTAAATGGAGCTCATCTTTCTCTGGAAATAGAATATTTTTTGTCTTCCTGCAAAATGCAGAACTCTGAAGCAGTGTCTTTCGCTCCCTGTCTGGATATTGCTTGTCCAGAACAATTATAATTTTAAATTTGGACACAGAAATGGTCACACGATTGTAATTATCAGTTACTCAGCTCATCAATTGCTGCTTTTCATTTTTGTTTTTCTTTTCCAAATCTTCAGAAACTGATAAAAGCCTTTCATTATCTTTGTTTTCCACCAACATTTTGATGAGGTCATAGCAGATGAAAAAATTCTCTAATTAATTTTTCTTTTGCATCAGCACAATGCAAAAGATGGGAAGTTCTGTCTTTTTTTCTGAGGGTGGAGCCGAGATTTATAGGAAGGAATTTCTTGCCCATTGTCTCCATGGTCCCAATACAGCATTTCACATCATATGCAAGTACTATCTTCCATTCAAAGTATTCAAGGGCTGTGTTTCAGTCTCTGTTTTCTTCCTCAATACAGGATTCAGCACATCAGGAAAAACATCAGTGGGAGCAGGATGCTGCTACTAAAAACCCCTGCTCTATTTGCTTTGCCAGCTCTATTTTCCTTGCCTTCAAGGCATGAGTTCCACAAAGTGGGTGCACACATCGGCTGTTTGCATGGTCCTTGGCCACATCCGGGCTGGGTCAAGGCACCATCCCACAGGACCAAAACCAAGGTGTGCAGGCACTCTGATGGGTATCGGTGGGAATGAGAGGGGGATCAGGACAGACACACTGGGTGGCTCCCAGGTGCCATTGGATTAATCTCTGCACTATCGATCACTGATTGCCAGGCTGCATCATCCATCTTCCTCTTCTCACCCTTGAGGGAAAATCATTCAGAGGAGACTTATTAAGGCCAAAGAAAATGCATGTTGACTCAAGGAGAGGCAACACAGAATAATTGCTCAGGACCTGCCATTTTAAATGCTTCTTACTCTGTTTTTAATGCTCCTTCATTTGGGGGAGAAGTTGTTATAAAGTGGTTGCATGTGACAGTAATTGGAACTGCGTTTAGTGTTCATTAAGGCCTAAACAAGGATGAAGAGGATGATCACCAGGACATATATAATTGATGGTGGTGCATTAAGTATTATAAAGCAATTCTAATTAGAAAACATCCCAGGTCTTCTATCAGTCATCCTTCTCTCATTCACCTTTTCTGTTTCAATCCCCACACACATTACTCACACAGCCTGAAGCAGGTCCCTTGCTGCACCCACCGCGCAGTCCCGGTGGTAGTTATCGGGAATACGCCTCGTGAGGAAAGAAACTGCAGCACTAAATGCAGCACAGGCTGGAAAAATATCTTGGTTCTGCAAGGCTCATGACACACACTCATCATTTGAATAACTAATGCCTGTGGTTCTACTACATTTGTCCATTAATGAATGGGAAAAATGCATTTCAAAACCAACGTTTTCCAATTACATCTCAGGTTACTGTTGGGAATGGGGTTTTAGGTAGCTTTTGAGGTATGACCTTTGTGTGTGTTGGTGTGCATAAGAATAAGGAAACTTGTCATTCGGAATTTCCGCATTCTCTTTCGCTAAAAAAAAAAAAAAAAAA
>VWZT01000183.1:650240-681259 GCA_013397055.1 Pachycephala philippinensis
AAAAAAAAAAAGAAAATTTGGTTATTTGGTTGTGGGGGGGGAAAAGTCATAAAAAGAGAACTTTCGCGATTTTTTTCCACAATGAAAGCAAAGTAGTTTATTCTTAAAGCTTTTTAAAGCTGCTTTTTTAATCAAAATACAAAATTCCATATTAATAAAATGGAAAGAGGGTATTTCTTATTTTCATAACCAATGTTTTATTATCACTTTATTAAGAACTTTTAGATATTTATAAGAAACAACCCTAAAGCAAGCTGGCATAATAAAAAAAATTATTAAGAGTTTTGATGACGTTTTTCTGTCTAGTTGTGCTTCTGTCATCCTCTGCTAAGAAGCAACTAGAGCTGCCTGAGAAACAATACAAGCTTTGAGAAAAGGCCTGAGAGCAGCCCAGCACTTCAGAGTGGCTGCTGAGCAGTCACTGAACATCAGGGGATCTCAGCAGATTCAGAGCCTGCTGAAGGATATGAAAAGCTTCCCCAATAATTGCAGCTGGCCTTGATCAAAAGGTAATGCTAAACAAGGAATTCACTAATTAAACAATGTTTTAAAAAGATAAGAACAAAAAAATGTAAAAACTAGATTTGTCAAAGTAGTCAGTCTTAAAAACTTTCCATAAACCTAATTAAATAATTCACACTTTGGCACTGAAGTTTCATTATAAAAGAAGACCTAACAAATAAAAATTTTCTGATGATTGCAATAAAAGAAAATATTGGTGTTAGTGTAATCAAAATAAAAATATTTAGTTTGCAGTCAGCTTAGCCACAGACCAAGTTTACTGGTGGAGGTCTGATTCCTGATTTCCTGACTCATCCCTGTGTTTCCAGATGCACCTCTTTCCTAAGAAACCTACATGATACTCTGTGGATATGTTATGACCCACTGCAAAAGGTGAGGGTAACCCATGTTTTTGTTAATAAATCCCTTGGGGTGGATTAGAGTGAAACGACACTGAATGATCATTTTTGTACAGGTTATACATGCAGGGTTTATTGCAGAATAGTTTGGTTGCACAAGCAAACAGGTATGTGGCTGTTTTTGTTGTTGTTATCCATAGTAATATAACAATACGAAAAGTATAAAAATATCACTTAAGAAAGTGTATGAGAAAGGGAAGGAAAAAAAAAAGATCTCACCACCCAAAGGTCTTGCAATGAGACTTGGTTGTTGCAACAGAGTCAGTACCTGCCTCACAGGATTTTCCTCTTCCCTTATCTTGCCCAACACCCAGCTGTAGCCTGAGGTGGGGTGTGCTCGCCCTCTGCACCTAGGCAGTCATTTGCAGCTTGCCCCTGAATGTTTGAGCCATCAGCACCTCAGTCTCTCTTCCAGTAGGGCTTGTGGATACATTCTTCTCCCTAGACCTGGGACAATTAGACGATAATATCCCCTTTATCTTATCTCAAGTTCCTGTCACAGTCCAAATTCCAGCTGGCATATTTGGGGAGGGGTGGGCTTCACTGATCACAGATGAACAGTTGCTTCTTTGCAGTTTGCTGCAGTGGCCAAACTCCTTCAATGATTTTAGAAATGTCTAAGCCATTAACCATTTCAGTCTCTCACAGGATGCCACTGGATTTCATATGTACCATGGGACAATAGCTGAGTCTGCATGTCAGAATGGGACCATGAGGTATCTGCAGCACCTGTGAAGCACCACTGTCCTAGGGGAGGTAGAATTTTATTTTTTAACTAATTAAGATGAAAGCATCACATTCAAAAAATGCAAACACACTGCTTTGACTTTTCTAAAATCAAAAACTTATGAAAAACAGGTAGTCTTTCATTCAGATGAGAAGTTTTTAAAACACACAGTAATGAAAAAAGTTCTATGTATTTTCTTGTTGAAAAGAAGATAAAAATTAATGTGGGTTCAATATTGTGTTTGTTATTATTATTATTAGTTTATTTATGACAATGGTCATAGCAACATGGGACTGGAATGAAGCTCCATGTAGCGTGGTGGTTTGCTCTTTGTTACTACATGAGATGATCCCATTACTTCAAATCTTCAGCCATCCCAGTTATTTTCTCTTACTCCTCTTAGAAGTGCTTTACTACACTAAATCCCATTATGTTCCCTCTGAGGGGAGGAAACCCCCCGGGATTGTCTACATAAGTCATGAAAACTCTTGAAGCTAGTGGTACATGGGGCTAAGGTAGATAAAATTTATGCCCAGTGACCTCTAGCTCTAAACTGAAGCAGCAGGATTTCTCTTCACAGCTCAAGCCACTGCCAGTACAGTGTTTGCTGGAAATTGAGAATGCAATCTGGACTTTGCTGTCTTAGGCTGACACCTTAACCCTTTTCGTGTTGCATCTCTTTCACTGAAGGATGACTACTATTCTATTTCCCTTAAAGAATGTGAAAATGAACCCTTTTTAGTGTTTTGGGAAACTTTACTGAGTATATATGGGTTTCATTACTCTGATTGTGCTACAGTGAGATAGCTGATGATACCTTCCTTCCCCTAACATTCAATGGCATTCTAGTATTATTATGGGAAGCCATAATCCTGGCAGTGTGGAAATGTTTGATGAGTCATCAGGGTCCAGTAATGCGTTTTCCAGCTGTCTCTCTTGCTCTCTTTCTGTCTTTGCTTCTCCTGTTTTATTTTCAGCATCTAAAGAAAGGGGAATGAGGCTTTAAGAGTACTGTGTATGAACACGCTTTGCTTAGAAGAGCTTACAGAGAGATATAAAGTCTTTAAACTGAGAGATGCTGCTATCCTGCCCCAGGCTGCCCTGCAGAAATGGGGGGAATGGGATAGCATGAGGACTGCTTTCATCCCAAATTGCTGCTGTGCAGCAGTGCTGTCTCAAAGTGAGCTCTCCAGCCGCCAAGACATGATCTGTTTTCAGGCAAGCTTGATAGCAACTGAATAATCAAAACTGATCACTGTGGTTACTGTTTGGTTACCAGAGTGCTCTGCACACACGTGCCTCTGTCCCCTTCTGTGGGACAGGGTACCATGTTCCATCTCTGTGGGGTAATAGTGACTGTGCTGTAACTTCCCCATATCTGAAGGCAGACAAAAACCCATGAAAAAAGCTGTAGGTAAATTGAAGGCCTGATTAGAGACTTCCTAAGCTGCAATACGGAATCAGACCATTGGGTGTTTAATAGCTACTGATGGATCTGCTCTTTCTGAAATAGATTAATTGTCTGATGCTCTGCAGTGGTATCTTGTGGGTATCTTCATTCTGCAGCAATGAAGTTGGTTATTTCCTGGCTTCATCTCTATGTGCTACCTTCTCAATGAGAGGACAGGAAACAGTGTGTCTTCACTTTCTAGGTTGGAAGAAATCCCGGAATTGGCAACAATGAAGAACAGGGAGTTAGAGACCTAGGAAAGTGCTGCTGTATCCATACCAGGTCGAGCGGTCCTCACATAAAATTGCATTTTAAACACTCCTTATTTCTGAATGCTTTGAGGAAAGCTGAACTTAAGCTCAGTAGCACAAGATTGGAGATGAGTTTCAAGATAACTGTCTATGAAATAGTGACTTACAAGACAGTGCTGCCATTACTAATGGGAAATAAGATATTGTAGGATATTTATGAGACCAAGTCCATTCATGAGATATTCCGTAAATGTCATGTTTCCCTCTGACTGAAAGAGATTTTCTCTAATCAAAATAGCTTCCAGTCTAAACAAAAGCTGGTGTGGGGGAGCTGGGGGAAGGCACATGTGAACAAGAATTAAACACAAAAGGAATAATTAAACACATACAGCCTCAGTCACTGGGGTGAGCAGCTCTGGTGCCAGCACAAGTGTTCTGGAGTGCTCTAGCATGGTGCACAGCAGGGTTCCTGAACCAGGGGACCTCACAGGGAGCCAAGAGCTGCCAGGAGCCTGTAGCTCGCACGGCAGTGACCGATGGGGCCTGGGCAGGGCCAGAATCCATGGCAGCCAAGGCTCCTATAAAAGAATCTCCTGGGGAGCAGTGGTAACCTGGAGCACTGCCAACAGGAGGGGCACACAGGCCATGGCAGTTCATGCAGGAAGGGCTCCAAAGCCCTGACAGCTCCACCGGGGAGCCATGGCATCCACTCAGCAGAAATGGTTGGACTTGATGATCTTAGGAGTCTTTTCTGCTCTAAAAAAACTCTAAGATTCTGTAATTTATTTCTGTATTTATTTTTTCACATTCTAAAAAAAAAAAAAAAGGTTTGAGTAGTTTCACATTTTGTACTCTCAATTCACTTAGTATTTCTTTTTTTTTCTAAAGGTAACTTCATGAGGAAATAGGAGTTATTGTTATATGCTTTCAATTTGCAGTAATCACTGAGCTTACTGAGCCCCAACAATAGAATTTGCAAATCAGCCTGTATCTTACACAGTGGTGAACTTGGATGTGGGAGGAAAAATGACACCTGGTTATTTATATTTAACAGATTTTCTGCTTTTTCACAAATCTACCTAGAATTTTAAAATGCTGGTCCATGGAGACATCATGTGGAAGATGGCAGATGAAGGAGAGGAAAGGAAAAGTAGTTTTGTTGTTTGGTGACATAGATGAATCAAATCCTGGCAAAGGTTTAGAATCAAGGTTATAACTGAATTTGTTATAATTACCTAAACTTCTTTTCTGTTGTTTTTTGTTTATTGGAATTTTTTTAACCTCTTTCCTTCCATACATTTAAGTACTTCTTTGGTGTTTGGAGACCGACTTCTGACTCAAAGACCAGTGGCAAAGGTTCTAGGCAAATGAAACAACCTATTTTTTAAATTTTTTTTTAATTTTTCATTTTTTCATTTTAATTTAATTTCATGGATGCCCATCAGTAATTTTCTATTTACCTAACCAGTTCATGTTTCTGGCTGCTAATTAGTGAATTTAGTAAAATGCTTAATTCTTCTTTCTGAAAAATAAATTATATTTCAGAGTCAGGGAAAATAAAAGTATTTGAGCAGTGGAATGAGACCTGCTATTTTTAAAATTCTAGACTTGAATCTACTTAAAGATACCTCAAGACCAATTCTTGCATGTTCTACTGTGATATCACTCGAGGCAATAGGTGGGTTATATTTACATATGTGTATAGATATCTAAATTTTCTTGACAGAAAATGATTTTCCACTATTTATTAGCCCACAGCTCATTTTGAAGATAGTAATTTCTGTGTTAGCACAGTTAACATCACTGCTTTTGAAAACTCCAATGTGAGTATTAGTTTCCTTATTTCAGGGCATATGAGTTTTAAATACAAGTTCCTTAGATTCTCTGACCTTAGTTAAGTTTGGACATCCAAAGAATGGCAACAAAGCTGGTGAAGGGAAGAAAAAGTCACATGGGGAGCGGCTGAGGGAGCTGAAGTTGTTTAGTCTTGACAAAAGGAGGCTCAGGAGTGACCTTATCACTCTCGACAGCTGCCTGAAAGGAGGGTGCAGCCAGGTGGGGGTCAGCCTCTTCTCCCATGGAACAAGTAGTAGTACAAAAGTAAATTGTCTCAAGCTGCTCCAGGGGATGTTCAGGTTGGAAAAATTTATTCTCTGAAAGAGTGGTTAAACACTGGAATGGTCTGCATGGGGAAGCAGCCATCCCTGGAGTTGTTTAAAAGATGTGTAGATGTGGCACTTAAGGACGGTGGTTTAGTGGTGGACTTGGTAGTGCTGGGTTAATGGCTGGACTCAATGACCTTAGAGGTTTTTTTTCAAATACCCTAAAACATTCTATGATTCTATGATACACATCTAGATATCTTTTAATTCAAATGAGAAATCTAAACTACCTAAACGCAATTTTCTTTGCTTTTCTGCATGCTTTGTCTGCCTCCTGAAGGACAGAGTACAGCATTTCAAGATCCACATAGTATCAGTTCATCACTTAAAATTTTCATCACATTTGCTGTTGGTAAAAATCTGACTAACTTAATAGAATGAGTTTTAATGAGCTTACATCAATTTGACATAGACATGTCTGTGGACAACATTTCTGCATCTATATTTTTCATGAAATCATAAAGAAATGTGGGGGTTTTTTAGCCATCTGTTATAATTTCTTTAATTTAACTTGTACAAGCTGTTTTGCGTTAAAATCATAAAGGATAGGAAAAAGTAATGAAGACATCCAAAGGCTCTCTTAAAATATGCACACTACACTTCGCCTGGTGCTAATGGTCACAACTTTGTTATTATGTATGCAAGTAGCATTCAATCAATGCATAATGAGGTATTTTTGTCATCAGTTACTTCTTTGTCATAGTTCATCGTTTTGATCTGTTGCACAGTGTCATGCACAATGAATTAAGCTTCACTGCAAGAAAAGCCAGTGTAGGCCAAATTAGTGTTGCCCTCTCTCCACAGACACATTTTTCAGCTAATAAAGCACAGACATATTAAAGGAAGGAAAATTATAGAACAAAAATGAAGGAAGAAATTTCCTCTTCCTTCCTACTTATCACAGATTTTTCTTTAATAGATCAAATTGATTAGAGGCTAAGATATATTGCTTTTGCATTGGCATCAAAACAATTGGAAGGCTTACCTTCACAGCCTGTCAGAGCCTATTTTTATACTCTCCATAATCTCTCCTTCATTGGGCCATAAATAAAAAAGTTCATTATTTACAAGTTCTCAGGTTAGAAACTCCCAACTTTCTCCCATATGATGCTTAACATGTTTGGGAAGAATGTTTGAAGCATCTGAACAGGTGCTTCGTTGCTGAGTTTCAAGTTCTTCCTTATTTTTTTCTTGTGTAACCTACAAAATACCTCCAGACAGGACAAGAATTGGTCCTTGGGTACATCAAGCCTTACCATTTATGATGGTGGTCTTGTTGTAATTTCCTTCTCCTGAGTACCTTCTCTTATCTCCGTTTCTTATCTAGTCCAATCTTTGTTTCCCCATACTTTTGGAAGGGATTTTGTTTTAAGTTTGCACAGAAGTTGAAACGTAGTTTGCTGTTTGAATGAGATTCATCTAAACAAGCATGTATTCCTGCTGTGGAGACACCTGCATCCAATGCAGTCACTTGGGCTACACTTGCACTTACTATAAATAAACTCCTTTGGGGTTTATAAGCCAAGACTGTATGTTTTGTAATCAATTAAAGTTGTAATTAACTATAGTATTAAGTAGTGCAGACACTCACTTGAAATGAACTATGAGTTTCAGGGTCAACCAGTACAGATTCCACTATCCCAGGAGGTGCCTCTTACCCTTGGCTTTCTTATCCTGGATTTCTATAGGTGTTACTACACTTTGGAATCCACCAGATTCAGCTCTGTGACTGATTCTAATGACTACCTAAGGTGCCTTGTTTCATATCGTACAGGCTGAGTCAGAGCACCTAAAGTTAGATGTGGCCCTGGATTTACCCTGCAACATCTTCTTTCAGTATTCCACCTACTTAGTCTAAATAGTAACAATATTTTAGTAGAGCCTTGGTTTCAAGCTGTTGGCCAACATGGCAACACTTTAAAGTTATCTTAAAAATTCTCTGTGCCAGATTGTTTTCTTTTTAAAGCTAAATTTTTTATATAATTAAAGTAAAAGAATAAAATTACCTAAACCTCTAAGCTTCTCCTGTATAAACTGGACTTCTCACCTAAGGGTCTGAGATCCTCAGTGGATCCTCTGAGAGCCTTAAGACACATTAAGAAAGTTCAGATAATTTTACTGTCCAGAGGAACCAGTTCTGACAATCACTAGTAGGAGAAGCAAGAGAATCCACCTCTCCTGACTTCAGAGACTGAAATGAGTTAGGATTGTGGGTGCTTTCAAGTCTTTCTGAATTCAGCAAGAGATTCTCTATCCAGGAAAGAGGAAATTCCCTAGGATAACTGAGATGTTCGTGGCTGACGAGACCTCTAAAAATGCATAACATCTTCCACTGATTAAGAGATGAGGCCCTAAATCGGGTAGTTCTGTTCAGCACCTGAACTGAGGCAGCATAAATCTGGTCAAGGATGCAAGCATCATAAATACTTTAAAATTATTTAATCTTTAATTCAGCAAATTCAGGCCTGGCATATGGAGTTGCAAGGGAAGTCTTATTTCCCTTTAGAAAGTACATTTATTTCTGGAATGTTAAGTACCATATTTTTCAGAAGGCTCCCCCTTCATTATTGCTCCCTGATTACGTTAATTTATAATTATAATAATGCAATTTTCCTATTAACAGCTCTTTTGATAATAACATCTGTAGCAGATGCTGCTTTATCTTCTGCTTTGTGGAGCTTTCCTTTGTGCTCTAGCACCTTCTATAGATTGCAGATATATTCTTCTGTAGCCTGAATGTTAAGTATGAAACCCTTAAAAACTGTTCTTCTCACTGGATTTAACATCAATTCCACAAACAATTCTTTCCAGTTCAGTCAAGCTGATACTTCTTAAACACATTAACTTTTCCTTTAAAGGCTCTTTTGCAAGATTCTCTTCTTGTTACTCAGCATCACAGTAAGGCTGATACCTTTCACAGACAAAATGACCTGTCAGGGTGTCTTTCTCCTGTGAGGTTTATTTGCTCCCGGAATGCTGTTCTTTCAATTTTGTCTAAACCAAACCTAGGCTGCGTTAATAATTTCTGCCTCAAAAGGAAAAGAGTGAGATCTTCCAGGAGCACTTCTCAAAACAGAAACAACTTAATCCTTGGGGTTTTTTTTTCCTTTTCTCATCATTCCCACTGGAACAGAGGGGAAGAGCCTATTTACAAGGTATCCAAATATAGACTATAGGCTGATTTTCAGTGTAAATATTTTACCATGATGAAGAAAGTAGCAGCCTCTACTATTCAGAAAGCCAGGAGTCCTTATTTTACATCCTGGCTTGCCAGTAACTTTTAATTGATTTGTTTCATCATCAAATACACGTGCATCATCATTTTTCCCACTCAAGTTATTTTTCTGGGCTTCCTGGCTGTCAGTGTAATACAAATAAAGTTATGTGACCAGATTGTAAGTGCCTTCATTTCAATACAGGTCATTCAGAAATGTTGTACTTTATTCCAAATGCAATTGTGGGGACGTAAATTCCTCATGCAATCAAACATTCAAGAGATGGCTTCATCCTCTGGAGGAGTTTGAAGATGGTGTTTTGTTTCTCATTAGCAGTAGACAGATTACATTTATTTTAGAAGCTGGATTTCTGCCATTCCATTACTCTACATCTCTCCCTGGATCTGGCTCCAGAAATCTTTGTAAGGTCCAAGTACCTGCTGTTGTTTTTATGGATACTAACAGAATTTGGAGTACACACAGTGATAAACACCAGGTGAAAATTAAACCAAATCACATGTCCTGAGGGATTCTTCATTATAAAATGTAATATCTTTCTAGCTAAATTAACCAGATAAAGTACACTCCTTCAGCTCAATTTTATTTCAGAGAAGAATTGTGAAAAGATTGGTTTGCTAGCATGTGGATTTCAAACCAGCTTGGAATTGTAATGAACACAAAGCAGCCTAGCTGAGAAAAGTCATGGGACTGCAGAGCTGGGGCTTTAGATGAGCAGCACATGATTTTGAAAAGTTAGCAGTCTTCCCTCCTTGCTGGAATCAGGTTAGAAAGCTGTTACTGCTACTTGCATTGCCAGCTACTGGCATGTTGCACCCTGGAAGGCATGTTTTCCCATTTCATAGAGCCTGCCATGAGAATTCCCTGTTCCTTTAGTACTATTGAGCAATGCTCTGTTGCTCTTGGTCATGGCAAAGTGATTTCTAGTAGAAAAGGAAGGAGAATTTGTAATTACATATGTCCACTGTGTAATTTCACAGCATTTTTCCATACCTAAGTATAACAGCTAGAGACCAAGTGATAAATCACAGTGGAATCATATGTTAAGAAATGCGTGGTGCCATTGAAACCCTAGAAACATGATATCAGCTCATTTTGCCCAATCTTTTTTTATTTTTTTAATCTTTCAATGGAGATTTTCATGGAGGCAGAACAGTCACGACATCCAAATTAAGTGCTCATTTGAGTCTTTCATTTTGAAATTACTCCCTTGGCTTGCCTTTGTTTTATTATTTGAAGTTATCATGTATTGCAGTAAAAGGTAACTTTCCAGAGTCCCTATCAAAACAAAAAACCCTTCAACTCTGTTGACATGAAATATTTCAAAACAGAATGAAAAGAGTCCTGTTTTTTTTTTTTTTTCTTGGAGAACTTTCAAATGTGTTCAAGTTCGGAACAAAGCCAAGCAGCAAAATCCTAAAATTCTTTTTAAAGTCCAACAGGCATTGTCTGAAATTGCTCTGCTGCTACTTAGGACTACATTCCCTCAGCCAGCACAGGCTCAGCACCGAGAAATAGTCTCTGGGCCTAAGACATCTGGCATTAGCTATGCCATTGATTTCCTTGGTGAGTGAGACTAGTCATTTGCTCTCTATTTCACTGTCCTTATCTACACAAAGGGAATAAGTGATACTGACCTTCTTTGTTAAGTGTTTTGAAAAGTGTTGAGGAGAAGGGCACGGCATTCGTCTGCTCTCAGCCTCTCCAGAGATTTTGCAGCACAAATGGAATGCATTCAAAGGACCTCAGTCAGGAGCAAGGTTTGCCAAAGCAGAGCAAGCCGTCTGGAAAACAGAAACTGAAGGGAATAATAAGAGCACATCAAAAAAGAAATAGATGATCCCAAGTAGAAAAGACTTCAAGATGTCCACAGATATTTTAAAAGATTCAGAGAGGTTTTTCAAAGGCATCCTAGGAAATCTACTTACATTTAGAAAGGTGAATATCATAAGAATAGCAAAACAGAAAAGCCAGGTATCTGAAAGACCTATACCAGGATAAGATTGTTACAGCCTTGCACTCTTTCTCTGAAGTTCAGGGTGAAAAGCTTTGACCCAAACAACACTTGGTCCTTTTTTCTGAATAGGAAGTTGCTAGTCTCTTCTAAATCTGCATTTCATATAGGCTGTGCTAGCTGAGGGGCTGTGTATCAATCCTCTTATAAGGACCATCAAATTGTCCTGCATGCTAAAGGTTTCTCCTTTCCCAGGTGAGAATACTAATGAGCATTTGAAAATTCCTAATGGTAAAAGCAATAGCAATAACAGCAATAGTAGTAGCAGTAGTAAGACCTTGAGCCCAGTGAGAGTCAGATTAAATATTAAGAATTAAGTATTATTTTCATGACATACCAAAAAGAGTTCTCCACAGCAGATATACTCCCCATAACTGTGTCTATCTGTAGATATGCATGAAGTATCTCCCTCTGTAGAAAAAGTAACTACCCTTGCACCCTTAAGCAATAAAGAGGGTTTATTGCTGGTTCTTCTAGTACAAGAACTAGGAAGGTCCCAGCAAAATTGTTAGAAAACACGCTAAAACCAAATCAGAACTCTCTTGTTCACCCCACCAATCACAATACTAAATGTGAAACTCATTGCCACATGAGGATGCTATGGAGATAAGAGGTAATAAAGAGGCTTTAAAAAGTACAAGGATCTTCCTGAAGGATGAGTCCAGCAGGGGCAGTTAAATAGGATGGTACAGAAGTAGGCTTCAAGTCAGAGAGCCAGCAAATCTCCAAAACTTTCATTCTCCATTTTAAAGTAATTTCTTAATAATCCATTACTCTCTGATCCATATTAGGCTATTTGCATGTTGAATCTGAGCCAGTACCTGAGCTGTCACTCGAACTTAAAGTGAATATAAGTTTGGGCTATTTTTTTATTTTAGACCTCATGAAGCAGTGTGATCAACAACAAAAGAGAAAATCAGACCAAAAAAGACCCAGGAACTCTTCATGTTAGACACTGGCACAGTATGCTATGTTGTGCAGTACCTATGAATAGTTCCCTATTTTTATAGTCACAGTAAGGTGCAGTATGTGTCACCTCTGCAATTTAATGAACCCAGCATTCCAGGAAATGAAAGCAAAAAGGTAGACCTTAAAAATGTATCTTTAAAGACGGCTCAGGCAATTAATCTCTTCTAAAAGGGAAATCACCTTTTCTTAGTTTTTAGGTTCACTAAAGATATACCCACAACATTATACTGCATAACATGTTGTCTTAAAGAGTGACATATCCTCACATAGGTACAGGGAGCTGATCTTTAATATTTGGGGGGAAAAAAAGAGTAACTCTGAGGGGGCTCATTTGGTTTTGCCTGTAGGTTAAGGGAACAAGGCAGAGTTCTTCAAGTGCGTGACCTCTGTGGATGAGGAAGGTTATGGATCTCTTTTTTTTTTTTGGGACAAGGGGAGGCTTCTGTACTACTTTGTGGTGCTCCTGCTTGGCAGAAACTCTGCTTAAATTTCAAAACTCCTCTCTTGCCTTCCATTTGTCCCTTCCTTGCACATCTTTCTTACCCTTACCTGTGGGCTTTGGGGGGAGGTTGGATGACAGTAATATTTCTTCATTTAAAGTTAGGGCTTGTGAACCTGGCTTACTCAAGTCTTAGCATCAACTGCCAGCTGACCCAGGTGCTAATGTCACCCAGTACCCAGCCACCAGCTCCTGGGTGTGTGCCAGCCATTATACACACATTGTACACGGCTGTACTGTGCAATTCATGGGTTTCTTTGCTTCATTTTTCTCTTTGAGCAAATTGACAGTGTTTGCATGCAACTACAGGAATATGGATGACAATCCGGTCCCAGTTGTTAAGAATATCTGGGTCTGAATATTTGAACCCCATGGAGGTCTACAAAGAACAGGGCAGAGTTTTTGGTTGGTTACGTTGGTTTTCTGCCTGCTCCTTTGGGAAGAGGTGCCTCAGCCTTCATGGGGCAGAGGGAATTTCACACCAATACATGTCAGGCTTTAGTGTGCTGTAGGATAGGCATTAGTCCTTCTGTTAGTCAGCCTCACTCCCTCAAATGGCATAGTTTGCTCATTTTCATCCTCACCCCCACTCACCTTCAGTCCTGAAGGAGACGAGACCAGCCATAAAATAAACCAGCTTTAATAAGCAAGATTCATGGCCAGATTGCTACCTGCAAAACTGCAAACATTACAATCAATAGAATGTAACCACAATCTTCAAGTAAATTTAACAGTTGAATATTTTTCCACTTGCTTAGTTTTTATTAGATTTTATTACCTTTGAATTCCTAAGTTTTTATTATGAATCCATTATGCAACTGCAGAAGTATTCTGCTTTCAGGCTTCCACAGGTCTGAACATTTGCCTTAGCACTGGACTCCATTACATCAGCTGGGCTTGTCACTTATTTTTAAGGCAAATGAGATACTGAATCATGTGAACAGCATAAACAGTTTCTAATTTGCTGGTCAAAATATTTCTCAAACATTGTACTTTTACTCTTGGTTTAGGTTGGTTTTTTTAGGTTCTTTTTTTACCAACCCTATAGGTGGAGTTAAAAAAATAACATGTAGAGTACATGTAAGAAGACATTCCACTCTTTCAATGTTCAGATTATGTTCATAAAAGCTTCTATGCCTTTACCATATTTCATATGTTTCTTCAATTAAAATTAGCTGCTCAGCTATTTTGCTAAGCAAGTATGGAGTGCATGCATGTTATATCAACAGGGCAGAGACAGATTTAGTAACGTGACTTTGTCTGTAGACTTCCTCCATCCTACACACTAACTCTTCATTTTAGAGCCTTTAGTGTTACAGGTGATTTATGCCAACCTCATGATTGCAGAAACCTAGAGTTAAAAGGATGGACAACACTACCAGTAATCCATCAATTACTGAGGAATTGATTCACATCA
Source organism: Pachycephala philippinensis (assembly GCA_013397055.1). Taxonomy (NCBI): domain Eukaryota; kingdom Metazoa; phylum Chordata; class Aves; order Passeriformes; genus Pachycephala; species Pachycephala philippinensis. The sequence continues at coordinate 663,883 of VWZT01000183.1, forward strand.
TTTGCAATTATCTAACCATAGGCTATTTAATTGTAGCTTTTCATCACCAAGTCTGCCCTTTTGGTCTGCGTCCTCTCCAGCTCACTTTCTGGGTTCTCAGCCAAGCTTCCAAGTCAGATCCCAGCTGCCACACAAGAAGCAACAAGTCACCTGAGTTCCAAGGCTGGTGCTAAATCAATAAGAGCAGTAAACCAGTCCTTGGAAATGCTTTTTCTGGAAAAGGACATTTGTCCCTTGCCATTGCCCCTTTCATATAATATTAGTTTCACAGATGAACACCAGACATGCCCACTGAGGTCAATCTCTGTTGTGGAAAAATGCCCAGACACAAAAAGAACAATTAATTAACCTACCCTTTTTTAATTCTATTAAGTACAGCTGGAAAAAATGAAACTTTCTTCAGCACTTTAAAAAAATGTAACTGTTTTAAAGCTTGTCTAAACTCGCAGTTTGGCTTAAAGATGTCTGTCACCAGAAGGACAGTCTCTGTGTCTTTTTTACCTGTTAAATTCAGCCAAAGAAAGAGAAAACCACCCACAGAATTGTCCATGAATGACGACCAATCGTAAAAGCCTTGTTGGTCAGAGAGATTTGAGTGCATTTGGAAGCACTTCCAGGAACTTCCACAGAATTCTCCTTGGAAAGAATGACAGGTTACTGGGCTATTTTCTTTAAAAAACCCCACTGTGTAAAGTTGAACTTCTTCTACACGCTTACAAATCAGGTGTGAGAAACTAGTAGTGGGAGAGAGCCTGCATTTAGAAAGCTGAAAGTTATCTGCAAGTTTTATTTCCATCAAATGAACACCACCTAAATATTCACTTCATCTTAGAGCAGGTGGAATGTGCTATTGCTTTAGTATATTCTGACTGCTATCAAGGAGACAAAGCCAATCACACTCACTCTTTACTCAGAGATGTAAGACGGGTGATTTCTGGGCAGCAATGTGGGTACCTCAAAGCTCCTTTCAAGGTGCTGTATTCCACAGTGGTTTTGACCATTTGTCAGTTATAGTCAGGAATATCAAGTCCTTAAAGTTTCACAGAGATCAAGGGTATTGCCTGAAGCAAAGCATGTATTCAGTGAACTCTTTAAGAAAGCTTTCTTTGCTCAAAGCTAAAAAGGGGATGAAATGCATTATTCAAGGTCATTCTGAAGGAAAAGGTTGATGCTAAAGAGGGAGACCATGACTCATGGCCACAGGACCACACTCTCTCCTTGGGTCATAGGTTTCCCAGTGCTACCAAGTGAGGCACCTCTGCATTACATTACAGACATTCCTGTTGTGGATACTCCTGTGATTATAAAACTGTTTTTTCATATTTGCACAATAAACCTCCCTCCATGTAGGAAAAGATAATGTGTTGCTTTGTAAACACAATTCTGCTGCTATCATCAGGGTTGTTGGTTTTATTCACCCACCCATCTCTACCTTCAAACCTCCTCAAGCCCTCAGTGACAATGGCAAAGACACTCCAGGAATACAATGCTATATCCAGGGACTGCAGTCTCTTCAGCTCAGCAATAAGAAGGTGGTAAGCAACTAATATCTATTAGACACTGCATGGAGAAATGTGGCAATAAGTTCAGCTCAGTGGGAAGAGATACAATACTCCAGTACTTAAAAGGTGTGAAGTAAACAAATTTAGAGTTAGAAATAAGGTCCAAAAATTTATTTCCAATGTTATTTAACTGGAGAAAAAAAACCCTTGCATGCTAAGGACTTTCCTAACCAAAAGGGATGTTATTTTAAAATGTATAATAATATTTCAGACAGTCACTAATTCAAATATAAACTACATGCATGTTATAAAAAATGCTAAATTTCTACAAAATACAAAACTTCTACAAAATATTACATTTGAAGCGTCTCATTTTGAAATCTAGGAACTACTGGAAATAGTAAGGATTTACATCAAGAGATAGTGGCCTAAGGAGAAATGGCAATAATGCATCTACTTTGGGGGCCAAAAATTCAGCAGAACACTTGAACCTTATTACAAATCCATGAGGAAGAATTTAAAACTGTCTCTAGGATTTGACTGAAGTGAGAATCCACTGCACTGTGAAAAAACCCAAGATTGTCTGGGCCTGTGTTGTGCCCACACTGTGGCTCTGCCTGCTGTGGTGGTGAAAAGCAGCAAACCCAGATGAGATCCCTGCAAAGGGCTCTCTGAGGTGAGTGTCTGGCCATGCCATGCCTGTACTTACCTGGTATCTTTTACCTGGGCACTGGCATGCTGGGCTGAGCAGGCAGTTGTCTTCTCTGATATACCTCCTGCCCTGACCAAGAAAAATTCATATTCCCAGCCAAACGCTAGTGATTTTGCTCTTATTGATGCTCCTGCTTGGATACAAGGAGGTTCTGCACCAGCTTCTCAAAGCGGAATTCAGCAGCATCCCCCCTGCTCCTCTGCTCTCACTTTCACTGTATGGTGTTTTGGCCAAGCCTGTATCTACCCAGTGCAGTTCATCCCTTTTCTTCCCAGAGCTCTTTCTGCCTCTCACATCTGCACAGGGACAGATACCTTCCACAGAATCTGAGACAGATCTTAACACTTGTCTTATGTTGACCTCATCCCTGCTAAGAGGGTGCACCCAAGGAGTTACACTCCCTTCATCTGCCTGCATCACTCCTGTGGCACCCCAGGGCTTTCAGAAAGAGAATGACATGTAAATCAAACAGTTGCCACTGATAACAAGTAAAATCTAATCTAACCAAATCTGGCCTAATCTGGTGTAACTGCTATTATACATTAATGTGTGGTTTAATAAATGCAGTTATATATATAACATTATAGTTCTATACTACTCTGTACTGGGTTGCATATAATTATAGATCCATTGCACCAGGAAGCATTTTGATTTGAGGGGGGAAAAAGAGATTGGAGTTGAATAAATTATAGATTAGAAGGGAAATAACAAATGGACTGCAATGGCTCAGAGAGCATGGGAATTTGAATTTTTATAAGGATTTATTATGTTTACTGTATCTGCATTAGTAAAAACTGCAACTGGCTGAGCAAAACTTTTTTCAGCTGACATAGCACACAGCATTTATTTTTCTCTTTTTGCTAAAGAAAGGAGAGGGCTTTTTATGAATTAGTGTACTGCAATACTAAGTTTTATATTATCTATAAACTAAGGTAGTAAAAAAAGTCACATCATTTTAACCTTGGAATCCAAAAGGGAATGTGGTGGATGTGTAAAAATTTAATGCTCTCCAGTGTCTGGTTAAGTGGTCAGTGCTGATGAGTGGGAGTTTTAATTTGTCTCACAGTAGTATATTTTCACGTCATTTTCTTCCCAAGGGTTCTCTGAAGTTTGGGCTGCATTTCCAAAGCAGCTAGGCCATGCAACCAGTCTGCTGGTGAGGACATGAAGAGATCTTTACTGAAGTTTTTTTGGTAATTTGAAGGTCAGCTAAATATTAAGCTCTTCTCCCATATCAGAGTTGTTTTCATTGTGCTGTGTGTCTTGCAACCAAGTTGTTTCAGTCAAAAAAAATATAAAAAAGCCATTTATGCAGGCTGGTTGGCATGTGCTACATTTCTCCCTCAGATCCCAGACCTGGAGTTGTTCAGGTGCATATGGTACCTGTCTAAATAAAGCTGGTGTCATGAGTTGCAGTTGAATGATAAGCATATGAGACAATAATGCCCTTACTCTACAAAGACTTATGGCTTTTACAGTATCTCACTTGGCTGCTGCATTCTGGAAAAACAAAATATAAATAATTCATCACTAAACTACTCTAAAATACATTTTGATGCAAGCTCCCACTCCAGTCAGTGACAGTTTTGGATGAAAAGCTGAACTGGTCTGAACAAACCCAAAAATTTTCCCTTCTTTTTATCTTCTTGTCTTAGATCAAAGCAAATGAAAAGCAAACACAAGCTCTCTGGTTGAATGAAGTAAACAAGGCAGTTTCGTAAGCATGGGTTTTCAAGAAAGTTATGCAGATATTTTACTCTTTTAACTGTTTACTAATATGTAAATCCAAGTCAAATGTAACTGAATGGGTCGTTTTGGATACTGAGGTATTTACTATTTCTCAAAAATGTCTATTTCCCTCTGAGTTCCTCCCTGTGCTTGTGTAAAATATTGTCTTGTCTTCTCTCTGACAATCCTGACAACGAAAGATGATGCAGTAAAAGTCTATGGACTATGTGTTTGCATGGTTGTGTGTAGTGCTTGCAAATCCTATGGGATAAGAGCTGCCATATAAATGTAAAGACAAATCACAGTCTTCTTTGAACTGATGACCCTTTGTTGCTGTCTTTTTTGACAGGATAAGCAGCATGAATAGCAATTCTCAGAATAAAATGCCACAATAAATCCTGTTCCTTGCTAATTTTTCAAAATCTAGGCTATCTTCACGTATTTAAGGACTTATTGTTGAGTATTTTCTTCAAAGTGAAAAATAAATAAAAGGCAAAGTTTAGGCTAGAATAAACTTTCAAAGCAGCTCTAAACTTGTGGGTTTGATTTGCAGTTTCAGAAATGAAATATGTACCTCTGACTGTAACTCTTCCTGAAAGGCAAGAAATTGGGCTACTTTTTATCTTTTTATTTCTTAGACCTACCATTTTTCTCTCTTGTTTTTTTTTTCTTTTCTTTCACTGCTGGATGTTTTCCATAAGCCAAAAGTCCATTACCCACAAAAAGGGTTCTGCTGACTCATTTGAAACTTTGTGCACTCTCAAACATTGCCTTAAATATTGTGTTTTGTCAGTGTCTGGGCTTACATTTTTAACCCAATCCTTTACATGAGGTACGTAAGCCAAGTCTTGCTTGTCTATGAAATGTCATAGCATCTTATCAAAATGTTAAATAAATTTTCACATCTAACAACTATGTATGCAAAGAATCTCTGTTACCATGCTGCTTTCTTTAAGAAAGAGATAGAAATGGGTATTTCATATGAGTTTACTGATCCTTGCTTTTAACCTTCTCTTTTCACCAACAAAAATAACATTTACATTACAATTGTCCGAACTTGAAACATACGTTATTTGGAATTTTGGACACCATCAAATCTCACAGATGTCAGTGCAACGTTAAAGCAACTGGAATGAATTGGCTCTGGTAATACTTCCAATAGCAATCTTAGAGTTTGAAAGTTCAGAAGTCATGTTAAAGTCATGTTGAAAAGGAAGGTGCCTCTAATCTGCTCAGGAGTTGGTCAAATTGTTGCAAAAAAGTGGTACTGTTTTGATTTTATCCTGTGAGCTGATTCACTGTATTTCTTTCTGACTCCCTTCTTTTTGGCCCAGCGTTTACTGGACCTGAACCAGTGACTCCCACTGGTTGAGAACACAGAGAGTCCCCTAAACTCATTAGTGGCATGGAAATTTGCCATCCCCATTGTGTACCACTAGCTTGGCAAGCTGATATGATGACACATGCTATTCCCAGTATAATCCATCTAGTTGTCTTTCTCCAAAGGGAAACGTCACTTTTATTAGAGGCCAAAAGTGATAGATGACACTGGGATTACAGGACCTTTTTTTCTTCATTGCCAGAAAAAAACTAAGCAGTGCCATGAGTTAAAGTGTTTCTCAGGTAAGTGATTGTCACCATGGTTATGTATAAAAGTCAATATCCACTTTTAGCTTTTGACCTTTTCATTCAGACTTTTAATTTTAATAACAAAAATCCTGAGCATTTAGAAGGGAATGTGACTCCTATCGAAGAACAAATATTATTGCATAGCACAATTAATATCTAATGACTCATAATTCATCAAAGAACTGGGTTTTGTGTCTTTCTACACTCTGTTCTACAAAAGGAAATGCAGTGAATATAACACGCATTTATTGCAACTTGGTAAAGATAATGAGAAGAAGTCAGGCTGGCCTAAAAGAAAATTTAACACTGAATCAGAAATGCCATATTTTAGAGGGAACAGTATTGTTTCAGGGACGCGTTGTATGTTGCACCTCTTCATTCAGTAATGTTAAGGAAAGCTCAGGAAAACTTTGCTAAAAGCAGAGGGATTAACACGATAGTCATTACATCATCTAAAGGAGATTGAATCAGCTTGTGAAGCAGATGATATTACTGCCTTTTAAAATGTAAAATTCTGGCATTGACATAAGAATACACAGAACTGATCCTGTCTCTCAGTCACCAGGCAGGAGATGGACTGTGCAACTCAAAGCATCAAGTCCATAGCAATATCTGTCCATGACAACTGCGTCCAAAATTCCATGAACTCTGCAGCTTGGACTTTCAGCTGTTTGTAAATTATCAGCACTCATCTTTCCATAAGTGACATCTATGTTGCTTTTGGTGTCTCAGCTAGATGTGATTTACTTCCTGTTCCTATGAGTTTCCTTAAGAAGAAAGAGAAGGCAAAAGGAATATTACTTTTAAAATTCTCTCTGTGAACTTTCTTGCCAGCGTGGCTTCTGAGCGTCTATTTCAATTGAAATATTCTTGGAAGCCATGAACAGAAGCCATCTCACTTCAATGCTGATGCCTGAATCTGAGCCAGGCAGTGCCCAGGGTGGGCCCCTTCAGGGAGAATGTCAGCTCATCTGTCAATTTTAGACATCGACTATAGGATAAGACTGCTCACATCCTAATATACTCATTTCCCTCTTTGGGTTCTGAAGAGAATTTTTTGGGTTCTGAAAAGAGCTCACGATATACAGAAGGTGTGTGTGTGTGCATCTGAATTTGAAGAAAAGTCCTGTGCCATGAACAAATCAAAGTAGAATGGTTCTCGAGTTTAGAATGATATGACAGAATGTGTTGTCTAAACAGTTTACATCCTTTGGTTGTTTTTTTCTTTTTTCTTTCTTCTTCTTTTTTTCTTTTAAATATTATTTTATGTAATTTAAACAAGACTCATTTTCCCACAGAAATTTTCACATTTTTATGAGCATCAAAATTAAAATATTTTAACCAGTAACTAAAAGAAAATCAAACTGTTTCATCGGACGTCTTTTTCTCACCTGTATTTCTGTTTCTTACAGATCTGTACTAACTATAGCCTCTACATGGCATTACCAGTTCTTTCTTAAGTGCAGAGAGAAGACAACATTGAAATCTTCCTTGAAAAGGCAATGGAAACTCCTCTCAAAGAATTTGTTCCCTAAGCACTTTGTTCAAGGTAACTCAAACTGCTGAAACAAGTTCTAAGAGTTAATTGCAGATTTTACAGTTGGTGAACATGTAAAGTAGCTCTGAGCCCTATACGTTGATCTTTGCATTCCTACTGTGCTCAGATATCCTTCAGGCACTCTTACAGAAAGATCAGCACTGTTTTTTAATTTTACTTCAGTTTCATATGATGTGTCTGAATCCTTGTATCTTGTATAAACAGAGATCTTGACCACAAAATTTGATTTCTCCACTGTGCTCCTTACTGTTGCTGTACACTGAGAGGAGAGCTTCATCTGCCTCAGCAAAAACTCCTGTTCTGTCTAACATGGTATGGGGGCACTCAAAACACAACTGGGAGCTTTGAAAGTTTTCTGCTGAGGCTGCCACCATCTGCATGGTGCCAAGGTCTCGCTTTGAGAATAACTACTGAGTGTGTAGCAGTTCTATTTGCAGTAACCCAAAAAGGAAATCAATCCTGATGCACCTAGGGCATAAATATTTAACACTTTTTATCTTATCTCTTAAAAGTATTTTTAATTAAAAACTGTGACATTTTTCTTTTTCCTCCTTGTAGAAACCTGTAGAGGGCAGGAGTTACGATAATGCACTGTAAAAACCTTATCTTTGGCATTTTTAGAACAGCATCATATATTGCTTGCTAATTGCAGCAGAATATTTTTAGAGCATCTTAAATTTGTTCTTCTTTCGTAATATTTCCCAAAGAAATATAACAGATGAAAAGGTAAAAACCAAGTTGTACTTCTAGATGAAGAGTCCTTCAGCTCTTCCATAGATCTGTTACCATTAAAGGCCAAGACCTTTCCTTTTTTAAAGCAATATGCAATCATCTGCTGATCTTGCCTAAGCAGCAGTCAAAATGATTTTGTAGATGGTATCAGATTTTAATTTTTAACGAGGCTTCAAACTGCTGCCATAATTTTTTTCATATTTATACCAGCAGGCAATTCTATAACTGAGACAGGTTTTATTAAACTCATTCTGTGTTTAACAAAACAAAAAGCAACTGAAAATAACAGCAAAAACTCCAGCTCCTTCAATGCCAGATGCTAACAGATTATTTTTCTTCCAAGAAATGATTGTGTCAAAATGAAAAAGAAATGGGATTATGTGAAAACCCCTGTTTATATGTGTTAAAGAGTTTTTGTTGCCATATGAAGACATTTTAAACTGTAAAATCCTAAGGAATAATCAGGCATCTATTTTTGCCTCACTCTGTTCCTATCTCATTGATGGGAAAGCCAATTGTAGATCAAATTGGTTTTGTATAACTTTTTGATAGATAAAGCGTGTCTTTTGAGATATTCTTCCAGGTAATATCTGAATTTTCAAGGATCCATATGCCTCCTGTTTGCAGCAGGTGTTTCAAAAAAAAGTTTATGAACACATTTTTGGGCTGCTTTGCAATGCAGACTCAGGGGGCTTCAGGCTACAAACCAGTGTGTGAAATACTCTTCCTTTTTGTTATTTCCTTTTTGCTGTAATGCAGCACGACATCACCAAATGAGGTATTTATATCTGTATTGATCTTGAAATAGCTCATATAGGAAGTTGATTATTCAATCACAATAAAAACCTATGTATTTGATTGCTTTGCTATGGCTTTTCCCTTACTTTGCTTTCCATGCAGAAAGAACTTTTTTTTCAAAAACTTCCTCAATATTTTTATAGATATTCTGAGCTCCTTTCCCCTCCCCCTACATTTGTTTCTATCTCACTCTGTTATCCCATCTTTGATTTTAAATTTTTAACTAGAATACAAATGCTTTCTCTACTGCTGAAATGCATTATTAAAAAAAAAAAAAAAAAAAAAACGCATCTGTTCCAATTACCTTCCTATTCACGGGGCTGTGATTGACTTGAAACAGTTTCCCCAGAGAAAAAGATGCCTTGATTTCTGGATTGAAACTCTGTTGCTTGTGATAGAAATACTTGCAAAAGAACCTCAGTGTTTAAATCTTACAATTTCTGCGAATGCTTTTTTTATAACCTGAGGTTCTTTTCTCATTGTAAGGCAGAAATGTGGCACATAAAGCTTTTTCAAATATAGGCAACAAGAATTAGGGCAAAACACTGCTGCAGAACAACACAGCAGGAACCACAAAACACTAGCACAGATTGATACAAAAACCCCTTTGTTTAATTATAAGGTATCCACTGCAGTCTGATAAATTATTACTGCTCATTATTGTTTCTTTGTAACATATCCAAGTGGATTCCAAAATTCCAGGAATGAAACTAGGTCTTCTCATGACAAATGCTGCAAAGATGTGTAATAAATATTTATCTAATCTTCAAAACCTCCCAAAGGCAATTCATCCCATGTACTACAAACAGTTATCTACTACAAAACTCCTTTTGTTGCACTCTGGAGATGCTTGATCTTCTCAGTCAAATTTGCAGAGAATCCCTTTGACTAGGTTGCAAACACTTTTATAATTAAAATTAGGTGAGATGAGTCCCACATGAAATAAATGCAGATAAATGGGCCATATTTAAATCAAAATATTATGTGCCTAATTAAGCTATAAAATCTGTGATGGAGTTTACTATCAAAACAGTGGTGAATAATTCAAGTAATCTACTCTCCCAGTGGAGGCAAGAGAAGTGCTACAACTGGAAAGTGTGTGGCAGATGCTTATGAATAGGGACCAATGTTAAATATGTTCTCTCAATGTCACACAGAAGGCCAGAAATACTTCATCAATGCAAGAATCTTAGGATACTGAACGGAGTTTTCAGTCACTCAGTGTTTTCAAGTTGGAGAGAGGCAGTCAAAAAGCCTAAATCCAGCCTCACATCTTCTTTAGTCTCCCATTACAGTCAATGGAATTAAATAGGATCCTCCAGAGACTATTACTAAGATGTTGATTCAGGTGCCTGCTCTAAATTGCCCTCTTCATCAACGGCAGCAGAAGCTTGCAAGAGATTAGTCTCACTCAGTTAAGGTTAACCTTCTGCATACCTGTTGTGCAAAAAGCAGGATAAAGCCTTCATCTCAGACAGGAAGCTGTGTAATGGTGTCATCATTTTGTGCCAGCTGCACAGAAATCTGTGTTTCACTGGACACTGATATTAAAGGGGACTACAGTTCTCCTAGCTCTCCATTCCTTTTTCACAAGGAATATGAATTTTGGTATAGCTGCTATACTTGTTCGGCACATGTACTTTCACAGGTAAAATGCCCTGGGTCTAGCCCATGTTGGTGACTGTACTTTTTGCAGTCTAATTATAACATAGACTTCTCCCTGCAGAGCATTCTGGACAATATAAATTCTGCCCAAAATTCCATAATCAGAAAAATATTATTTTACTGCTTTGGTTTCAGGAGATGCACAAGGATGTAAACAGCAGTACTTTGGCAATGACAATAATGCAGTTAACACAAGAGAAGAAAGAAATGCCATCCAGGGGGACCTGGAAAAGCTCAATAAATGGGTCCTTGAGAACCTCATAACGTTCAGCAAGGCCAGCTGGAAGGTGCTGCACCTGGGTCAGGGCAATGCTACACACGAGGGAGAAGAATACACTGAAAGGCCTGTGGGAAAGGACGTGGAGGTTGTCATGGATGAAAAGCAGAACATGAGCCAAAAGTGTGTGTTCACAGCCCAGAAAGTCAACCTCATCTTGGGCTGCATCCAAAGCAGCGTGGGCAGCAGGGTGAGGGAGGGGATTCTGCCCCTCTGCTCTGCTCTGGTGAGACCCACCTGGAGAGCTGCATCCAGCTCTGGGGTCCTCAGTACAAGGAAAATGTGGACCTCTTGATGTGTGTCCAGAAGATGATCAGAGGTGCTGGAGCACCTGTCCTATGAAGACAGGCTGAGACACTTGGGGTTGTTAAGACTGGAAAACAGAAGGGTCTGGGCAGAACTCATTGAGACCTTGCAGTACTTAAAGCAGCCTTATAAAAAAGAGGCAGCATGACTCCTTAAATGAGCAGACAGTGACAGAACAAAGGGGGATGATTTTAAACAAAAGAGCAAAGATTTAGATTAGATGTTAGGATTAAATTCTTTACTGTGAGGGTAGTGAGGCATGGGAACAGGTTGCCCAGAGATGTTTTAGATGCTCTGTCCCTGGAGGTGTTCAAGACCATGATGGATGAGGTTCTGAACAACCTGATCTGTTGGGTGGCATCCCTGCCCATGGCAGAGGGGTTGGAATGAAATGATAATTAAGGTCTCTTCCAATCCAAGCTATTCTTTTACTCCATAAATAAATGTGCTTTTGTTTACGAAGTTATCCTATATGAGAAGGAGCTCCTACTGAGGATGCAGCTTTCAACATTATTTATAGGCAGTTTGGTGTTCAATGAATGACATCTGAAGGAATGATGAATAAATTTTCTTTTTAAAAATGCTTCTATAACAAAGCAAATCTGAACCCTACATATGGTCTACATGAACCCCAGACTATTTTTTTTTTTTTTCCATTTTCATGCAGGTCAGCTGGAAAGAAATTTCTGCTCTCTGCCACCTCTGGTTTCCCTATCAGCATTCAAGGTCCAGGATCTTTGGGTGGTATTGAACTATGTAGTCCAAATGACATACAAATGGCCCTGCTTCAGTTTTTCTCAATTTAGAATTATTATTCCAGTTTGGAAATATAACATCTAAGCATGTCCATATTACAAGGTTTTGAAAATTTACAGAATACAGTTAGAAAATTTCTGAAATTGCTTTTCTCAATGAACTCTGGCTGTTCCTTTGAATGGCTTACTGGCTTACTCCCAACCTTAACGAGGAAGGGAGCTTGATCACTTCTAATCACTTTTGACCAATAAGGATTTTTCCACTTCAGCCCATATGAGGGCTACCAGCATTGCTAGAGAAAGAAGAGAATTGATTTCTACCCTTCTGTACAGGGGAACTATGTAAGAGAAAGGAATTGATGGGAGTCTGGCTATGGATCTTGTAGCTTGCCAGCATGCATGTCCAGCTGAGGCAGAGGGAGGAAAGATCTGCTCCAGAGGACCTGCTGGTCAAAACTTCTGCCACTTATCGCCTTGCACCCAAGTCTGAGCTTCAGGCAACATTTCTAAATATTGCTCATTAGTCCAGCAGGACTGATGCCTCAGAGTGCTCACCATCAGTGGTGAGTATAAATTACTGCAGGAACATTATGCTAAAAGTGCACTAAATAGCAAAATTAAATGGTCAAAACTAAAAAATGGTGCCAAGGCTGTACTTCTATGTGAAACTTAAATGGAATGCTTACATGAATGTTCATTGTAAAGCCCTATTAGTGACACATTCTTCTACTCTTTCACACAAAGACAATAGCTTATTACTCTGCTTTTCCTACAACTTTTACTTTCTATAAATAGCATCTTGAAATTGTGTGCACTGTTTCTCTACCTTACTGACAAGCTAATTTGACTGAACCAGAATCTTCCATAAATAACAACTGTAACTAGGTTACCACACTATGGCCCATTTATCCTCTTTAGCTCAGCAATCCAATAAGCCAGAAGAACTCAAGAATTTCCTTACTCTTTCTAAACAGGTACAGTTGCTGATTTTTTTTTTTTTTTTTAAATGGGCAGGAACTGGAAGAAGAAAATTAGGGAATTGAACAACGAAAACTATCTAGTTTAGAACATTAAAAAACTTCAAGGATCCTAATTTATCTCTGATTCTTTTACAGATTACTAATCATTCTTTTTTTCAATAGTTTCAGGAGATGATAACAGAAATTATAGATCAAACTTTGAAATTTTCCTTTGCCCTTAGGGGCTTTGTACTAGGTCCAGAGCACACATATAGCTATTCTAAAAAATTCTGTTAGAATCTTCGTTCTTGCTCAAATAACCTCTTCTACAATAATGTTCTTGCATTTTGCAGCTGGTGATATCAAAAAGTTTAAGTAAGTTTAGGAGAATTGCATCTTCTCTTCTCCTCTGACTCTCAATAAGACCAAACTTCTGAAACAGACAGTAAAGGTGAATTAAATGAAATGAGGAGAGACCTGATCCCTTTTGTGAAAACCAAAATTAATCTAAACTTTAATGCCCATGTATTTTGTACTGTGAGATTGAAACCCATCATCTGAATTTAGACATGTGTATCTGCTTGTTCTTCTATAATCATGTAACCACTGGGAATATAGAAGCACATTTAGCATACAGTTTGTCTGTTTCACACAGAGATGTTAGAAGTAGATGAATCATGCCCTCAGAACAGCTATTTCTTTTCACTGATTTATAAAGAAAGCCTAAAGTGGCTATGGAAGATGGAGACAGCTACATTCACCCTCTGAGTGTCATTCTTGATTCTATCCAACATAACATATGATTTTAGAAGAATAGGATCAATATTTTGAAGGAAATCAAATTAAGGTACTGTACAACATCCGTCTCCTCCCAAGAATGCAATTCTTAAAAGATGCTAAAACTCATATCTAAACTTTCAGGTAATGTGAATACTTCCTTTCTGTGTCAGGTCTTTCTAAATTTCTTGCTTCATAGGTAGGGAAGGGACCTTAAAGATCCTCTAGTTCTAACCCCACTGCCATGAGCAGAGTCATCTTCCACTAGCCCAGGTTGCTCAGAGCTCCATCCAGCCTGGCCTTGAACACTTCCAGGGATGGGGCATCCACAGCTTCTCTGGGCAACCTGTGCCAGTGCCTCACCACCCTTACAGTAAAGAATTTCTTCCTAACATCAAATCTAAATCTCCTGCAGTTTGAAGCCATTCTCCCTTGTCCTGCAGTACATGCTGTCACAAAAAGTTTATCTCTGTCTTTCTTGTAGGCTTCCTTCAGCTGTTGGAAGGCCACACAATTAGGCTACCCCCAAACAATCCCAATTCTCTCAGCTCTTCCTCAATGGAGAGGTGCTCCACCCATCTAGTCATCTTGGTGGCCTCCTCTCCACTCACTCCAACAGGTCCAGGTCCTTCCTGTGTTGAGGACCCCAGAGTTGGATGCAGAATCCAGGTGGGGTCCTACAAGGACACAGTAGAAGGGCAGATTCACCTCCCTCACAGCAGAATCACTGCTTTTGTGTCCAATCTAAGTATCTGCATGAACCTTCTCCCTAACACACACCACGGAATTATACCCACTAATTCCTGTAATGATCCAGGCAATTTCTGCTTGACCTGAAACATATGTCTTAGAAAGACTCAAATGCTTTACTTGGGTCAGAGGTTTCAAGTGATGGAAAATACATTCTAGGCATGTTGTCCTGACCTCTGCCACTAAACTTGCACAGTGTATTTCTAGTTTAATTCTGTTGAGCTTCAACTTTCAGTCACCGAATTGTACCATCTACTTGTCTGGCAGATTAAAGAGCCTTGCACTGTTAGAAGTTGACTCTCTGTGTAGATATTTATAAATGTGGTCAAGTTTCCTCTTAACCTCTTTTTCTCAAATTATTTTTACAACATTAAAGAAGGAAAAAAATAAAAAGGAAAGGAAAGATGAAAGGAAGTCACATTTAGCAAGTAGGGGCATCTGGACATGTTCTGTTGAAAATCAATGCTACAGTTGAGAGGACCTGAACAGGGAGCATGTCTATTATTGATTTGCAGGGTATGGTTTCCAGGAAATTCTGTGAACATCAAATGATCATCCTACTGGTTTTGTTGATGCTAGTTGAGTGAGTATCACCTGCCCTCTACTGAGGGCAGGGTTACTGCTGGCTGAATCAAATGCAGAGCAGCAGCTGCAGCTTTTCTGGCCAAAGGAAAGGTGCAATCTGCATTGATTTTTAAAGATAAGGGACTAACAGTGGGATTAACACAGTCCACTTTCTCTTTTATTTTAAAACCTAAGTTTTAGCACCTCTTCTAAGTAATTTAAGGATTATTTTCTTTCTTGCTTTATGGTTACTCTGGGTCAAAAATGTTTCACTTCCTTTTTTTAAAATGGCATCATAGCGAAAAATCAGGCTTTCTCTGCCACTGATTAAAAAAACGTTGCTCGGATAGCAAGCATCCCAGGAAAACTGTAGCACTTTTAACTTACTGCTGTAAACATTCTTCTAATTAATTAAATTAAAGAAGTTAGTCACTACTTGAACTGCAATATACACGTCCTGTTATCCCAGCCTATCTGTTGTTAGGAATGGTCCTAATCATTTGTGGCAGCCACAGTCCTGCTTAGCTTGCCCTGAATATGAGATCATTCAAAACTCAGGTTAGTTCTGAGCCATTTTCCATCCTAATCAGCATTTCTCATGGACCTGCTGTCAGCACAGCCCTCTGACTCCAAGGAACTTGCTGCTTTTTTTAAATGGCCTGAACTGATTCAAAACAAATGAGCTTGGAAAGAGTGTAAAAGTACTTATTTATCTATTATCTATTTCACTGCTCATGGTACAGCTACTACAGTTTTCCAGCTCAAACAGAGCACATCCTAGCCAATGTTAGTCAGAGATATGTAATTTAAAGTGCCTGTTGTACTGGTCATTCCCTCTGATACAGGTCTTCCTCTAAGTGCCTTACAGCCATTTGGAAAGAGCTCTGCATTTATTTTAAGTGTGTAAACAGCTAAACCAACAAAAACCAAACAGGCACAAACTATAAATATAGTAAAGTTTATGAGCTGGACATAATGCTAAAGGATTTTGGAGGGGTACCCAAAAGCAGCTAGGATATACCAGCAAATTTCCACATGGGCAGGACGAGAGGATCTTTTCTGCCCACATGGAGACAGCCAGATGTGGGCAAGTTCCTATCCAAAGCTGCTGGTGTGATGGCTTGTCTCCCAAATTTCTGCCACTCTTCCCAACTCTAATCTGTTTCTTTCACACAAAAAACTTGTGCATAAGTTCTTGCCCAAAACCCATGTTTGTACATTCATTTTCTCTTAGAAAAGATGTTTCTTTTCTGTGTTATAGACCAAGATCAAAAATCATACTGATACCTGCAGTGCTGTTCTCACCAATTTATAAAAGTGGTGTGTCATTTTTATGTTACAGCGAGCAGAATAGCAATGAGCAAGAATTGAAAAATGTTGTTGAAGAAATTCCATATGCTTCAAGATCCCCTGAGATTCCCAGAGCAGATGTGAGCAGAAATGGGAAGCACTCTGAATTTCTCCCCACCAGACTTTTCCCCTAGAACAAGTAGCCAAAAATTTTAAAACTTTCCAGTCTCTTGTGATGCTTTTGTTCTTGATGTCATATAGAAATGCCAGGGAATGGCAAAGGACTAAAGACGACTTGAAAATGAAATTTTCTTCCCTGAAAAATTATTTATTACTTGGGTCACACGGGGAGCTTTCAAGAAATAAAATGAGCTTCTGAAAATCAGGAACGAATCTTTCCTGAAAGGAAATATTCACAGGATTTCCGTTTTCTGGGAATTAAAAGGTAATTTTCCAGTGTATCCTGTCTGTCTGAATCTGCTAAGTCTCTACCTGAAGCTCCAGGGAGCAGATGTCTGAGGAGCCAAGGGAGCCAAACTGACGAGAAATATTAGGCTTCATCAGCTCCCAGTTGATCATCTAATGGAATCCAGCCCTAACCTTTCCAGCATGTGCAAAAGTATGAAGACAAGGTCTCTGCTTGCACTATTGTTTTACCACAGAAACATCTTTTTTTCTCATTTGAAGTAAACTTTTAAGTACGTTAGGTTCAAATGCACTTCCTGAGGAAGTAGGGATCATTTAAAACTGAGGCTGTTGTGGTCTAACAAGAAACCTGCTAGTGCAGGTTTATACAGCTGCACAAGTTATTGCTGATAAAACTAAGCAGCCTTTCAAATGCTCATGGGATAAGCTTGGTGTGAACATGCAGGAGAACAGTCCTTTTCACACACAAAACTTTGCTTTTATCCAGAGGTTCTGGATCTATGCTACCACAAGACAAGGAAAGACCGACAGCACCCTGGACACAAGATGGATTTGAGACTTGCCTATGCTAATTCTTTGTTTTATGGAAATGAATTAGCCGGTCCCCCAGACAGGGACTTAATAAAGACTTGAACACTGAGCAGGCCCACCCACATGAGTTTATATCTCTGTCAGTGACTTTCTGTGACTGGAGTGTCTGATTCAGTGGAATAAAGTCATTTTCCATCTCCCTTTTAGGTGGTTTTCTATGTGAATGAATACATGGATCTGCACACACGCATTTAACTGCATTCCCATACATACCTTTCTGTAGATTCACATATCTTTGTGCATATGTAAATATTCTTTGTATAAAAGCTTGTGGTCAAGGCGATCAAATATTTCACTCTTCCCCTGTTACAGTCAGAGTGTGAAAGTAATCACTAAAAAAAAAAAAAAAAAAAAAAAA